>VOMN01036713.1:0-10437 GCA_014899125.1 Orchestia grillus
CAATTATTTGTGGTGCCGAAACTGGATCTCGATGTAAGCGTAGTGCTGAACATCATTCTGCTAGTCCCGGACCTCACGTGAACTTGTCGATCATTTTGGGCAGGTGATGAGGACATGTTCGACGCAATGTAAGCATATATTCGTCACTGTTAGGCATGAATAACTTGTCATTCGATGTTTCTGATCGTTCAATCTAAGTAATTAACAGCGACTAGATCTCGATACAGTGTTGAACACCATATGATCGTTCCAGCGAGATGCTGCTTGATTTTGCGGACGTAGATGCCGACGCTTTTGATGTAATCTAAGTATACGTTCATAATTTTTAGGGAATAGTGTGTTTTAGGTGCAGTGATATGCTCTGCTCGAGCGCTGTATTCAGGGCGTAAAAATATTATGCAAGTACTCCGCTTGAAAATATTCACTGGTTTCTGCAATTTCCGGGGTGGAGGATTTGATTCCAAGGAGGAGGCGGCACTCCGCACATCAGGAGGGTTCAAAACGCCATTTGCACGTTGATATATTATGAAGGCTAAGCCATGCAGCACTTTTGCAAGTTTTCGTTGTTCGCACTTCAAGAAATCTTAAGAAAGTTTGAAGAGGTTCTGGACTTTCTCAGGTACGGACATCGCTAGTGCTGTGTAAAGGTCAGTGGTTACCAGAATCGTTGCCTTTATTTGTTCATAAAAGCTGCACAGGGAAAAACTTTGGCTCCCAAACTGTATTCGGAACGAAGTATACATCTCGTAAGAAAAATTATCAACGAGAATTTCGTGCGCACATTTTTAGAAGCGTGCATAAAATGTTCACGGGCACCCGTGTGGTGGAAAACTGCCTGAGCTGGCGGTAGGGAACTTACAATAAGTCTACCAGCGCACCTGGCGCGGCGAGGGTCGGAAGGGACGGTGTTGCATAACTCCCGGCCCTGGCGAGTGCTCTTCCCTGACCCTCTTATTGCAAAACCATGAAAACGCCCAGTGTGCCTGAGAAATTTTGCTTCCACATTATACTTGTACGATCTTTAGAGCTGGTATTATACGTGTTGAAGAAAACTAAGTTTACAAATTCATTGACTTGAATACAGAAGACAAGTTTTAGCGTTAACACTATCTGTTCCATTTTATTCAGTTGCCAAAAATTTCAAATTAGGATTTTATCACTGGAACAACAAAAAGAAAGATTTTACGCGGTGTAATCGGAAAACATTCCCTCGTCGGAGGGATGATCACGCCCCCTGTCCCCCTTCTCTGGGTCCCTCACAGATCAATACAGTCTGTAAAAAAAGCGCGGTCCTTACGTATTATCGGGAGGACCTCATTCCCAAAGAGTTAGGTTAGGTTAGGTTAGGTAATTCCGGTTTTTTTAAAAGGTCCTCCCGATAATACGTAAGCACCAAAAGCGCCATTGGTTAAGAAGATACGTGTATTTTGGTTTCATTTCTTTGCGATGTGTCGAGTGAAATCCATCACTTATGTAATCGGTCTCATTTGAACGATTGCCTCCTAAACAAGGGGCCCGGGTCAGACCCGAGCAGGATACTTCCCGCGTTATTTATTGGCAATGAACAACTAGAAGAACTGCAGATTTACTAAGTTAATTTCAAAGTGAATAAAAATTACTGAAGAAAATACATATACAAAATTTGAAAAACTTAATTCGGATCTACAACTTAGGGAGCATATCTGCTTAGACGAATAGAATCTTCACGAGTATATTTCACGTACGGAAGATTTTCCTGATTCTTGATTTGTCTTTCGTAACGAATCTGCGGCAGCTAACCTTCACGTTCCCTATCTACGCAGAACACTAGAGCTTTACATGCACTTTAGCCAGGTAGTATCGGTCAAAGTTTGAAACTTAAAATGAGTAACACGGAGGAGATGCTATTGAGATTAGGTAAATATATAGAAAAGGCTTATTCAAAAAGTTCGTAAAGTATGGGTAGTTACTGTGCTGAATCGTCAAAAAAGTTAAAACAAACTATCTGTAATGTATAGGATAAATTTCTCCAAATTTTACCAATATCCTCTTTGGACTTAGAGCCTTCACTATGAATATTCTCTATATTATTCTATCAAGAGGTAATTAACCTGTTAACAGTCACTGCCCTGGTGGCCAGCGGTGCTTTCACACGGTCCGTGTAATCGACAGCGACCGTGTGAATGCAACAACCCAGGGGAACATCATGTGATGTCAATACCCATTAACAAGTTAAAATTACGTGGTGGTGTACCACGTGATCGGTGCTACTGAAAATTCAACACGACTGACGTCCACCTCACACTACGACTCAGATGTTCATGGATAATATCCGCAGAGTGACTTTTGAGACTTGACTAAAACGCTTTACTACAGGGTTTTGTTATTGGCAGTTAAGTACAAATGCTTTACCCCTATTTTGTAAAAAATTGAAAATAATTAATCAACATTTCAACGAAACTTTGCTTTTGTATTTCAGTTGTATATTAAATTTATTACTCGTATTATATTGAAAAGTTAAATTAAAAAAAGTCATTCACCTGAACGCGGAAGCAAAGCTTTAGCATTCAAGTTATTTTTGTATCTTGTTCGGATAGAAAAAATTGGAAATCATGGTTCTAGCCCAGGAACAAAGGAGAAGTGAAATTGCGGCATGCGAGTGTTGTGAAATCGCCCCAATGTGTTATGTGTAACGCGCCCCAATGTGTAATGTGTGACGCGCCCCAATGTGTAATGTGTAACGCGCCCCAATGTGTAATGTGTGACGTGCCCCAATGTGTAATGTGTGACGCGCCCCAATGTGTAATGTGTAACGCGTTAATGTCCGTCATCATCACGGTCTCAAGTCCGATTTTCAGGCGTGACTTCGCACCTCCGAACGACTCCTTGAGGAACGGTTCCTTCGCAGGATGTCAACTAAAACTCTACACATTGACGCCCGTTGCATGTAGCTATGATACTCAATAACTCTAATGCACTTCAACTCCGAGTTATTTCTTAGTTTTTTTGGCCGCAAAACGCAGCTTGTAAGGAAACAGTGGCATTGCAGATATACGATATCATAAAGTATTAAAATCGATAAATATATTTTTGCCAAACACCCTGTGGGCAGAATGCAGATTGCGGAATGCAGCTTCAGGTTTTCTTTTGCGCATTTATGCTACGACTCGCGACGCGAATGCGTCGTCTGGTCTTCAGTGATGGCCCTGCCAAAAGTAAAGACTTTATTAAGCATGGAGAAAAATTGACCTCACCGAGATTGAAACTCATCCCTCATGGGACTGCAATAAGTAAACTTCAGACCAACTTGTGCCATCACTTCAAGTGTCTGCAGCTGAAGCTAAACTTCCTGTTCGACAGTTCACTCTCCCAGCGCCTCACGCGCCCCTACGCACTTTCTGGACCGTTTAAAAGTTTTGGAAAAGACGTTGTCAGAACTTCGTGAGATTTTTCTGTTCCGAGAAAAAATTTCGGAAGTCTTGAAAACGAGAAATTTTGTTGATAAATAGTGAAAAAACTGCTTTAAAATAAATTGTGGAAGACTAAAAAAGTAGCCAAAAAAATAGTAAAAGAAATTATACACTGATAAAGAGTAAAAATAATAATGGTAAAAACTATCTTTGTGCTGTAGTCTACTGAGTGCAGATTTTACTAGAAAAAGTACTATAAATATGGTACACATTCTGTCTAACTTTAAGGCAAAATAAAATTCTAACCTTTTCAACGCAGATATGTTTTCTTTATAAAACTGAACGGTCTACTGTGCAGGCTTAGATCAACGCATATCACTGCATGAGCGAAGATTATTTTCTAAATTTCTTCTGGAAGACAAATTAGAGAATTTGTCTGTAGAGTTCGAAGTTTCCCCTCATAAATTTTTATATTTTAGCTTCTGATAGTGGGCGGAATTTCTGCATTTTAATTTAATATTTTAGTCAAGTTTAATGATCAGATTTTCCCTTATTATTTGAATATTTTAGCTCCGTCTGGTGTACTAAGTTTTTGAATCTGAATCGTATGTTTCAACATAGTATAGCGTACCTAATTTCCACACCTGAATATAATATTTTAACTTAGCCTAGCTTTCCAAATTTCTACATATGAATTAAATGGTTTAACTCAGCTTAGTGTTCGAAATTTCACATCTGAATTTATTACTTAGGTTTAGCTTAGCATTCAGAATTTTTACATCCGACTTTCATATTGTAGCTTAGCTAAGAGTTCAGAAATTCAGAAGCCGATGGGGGCCGCTTTCCCGTCTCTGACACGATAGCCGTCCTGTAAAGAGACTCACTCATACGGAGTCTGTCGCTGTAGTCGCTGGCAATAACCCTCATCGAATGACAACTATTCAATTACTCGCACAAATTTGGATTACAGGTGAGCGTTGCTGTGGCCAGAAATGGCAGGTGGAAGGTCTCGAGTTCGACCCCTGGTGGAGTGCCTCCCTTGGGAGAGGAATATCAAGACCATCAATCTTAAAAGGCGACGCACCAGTGTAACCCAGGTCGGGGTACTCGAACTTCTTCCAAGGGACCCAAGAAGTATAATAACTATGCGAACTCAGGCACAATGAATCATAACTTTTCACTTACTGTACTACGTACGGCTCAGAATAGGATGAGAGTCCTAAAAAATCCAAGTACTAGGCTAAGCTACAGTTTCTCTTCTATTTTTACTCGTAGAATATTTTGAGGGAAGGAAGCAAGCCTCTAAACAGTGATGAAACTTCTATTCAATCTCCTAATATCATTCCAAGGATTTATTGAGCATGCAAGGTTAGGTTTTGCTCTTTATTTATAAAATTCTCAACTTATTTTGTTGTACGGCTCACTTGCTTTTCTGAGAGAAAGAAGCCTGGCTTTCAATGTATAAAAATGTAAAACATTTCAATTTATCTTCTAGTGCAATTCACTGGTTGTGTTGGGAAAGAAGACTGATTCTCAACTTCTAAAACGCTTCAATTCCTCTCGTCTTCCCAGTTAGAGACTTAGTAGAGCGAAAGAAGAAGCGTGGCCTTCAATATCCCACCAATTTCAGATTCAATCACCCATCGGCTGCTCCTGGTGAGGAGAAAATGAAACTATAACCAGATCTCGCATGATCGCTCTAGGCTTTTATTCGCTGGCTGAATCTCGTCCCTCACTCCTCTCACTTGAAAGGATGCAAAACAGAAAACTCATTCAACCATATATTACCAAAATACATCAATTATATGGTTTGTGTAACCGGGATAGTGAAATAAATATCCACATCGCATTAAAAACTGTTTCTAGATCGTACGGCTGCTACAGTTTTCAATGCGATGTAGATATTTATTTCACAACCCGGTTACACAAACCCTATTGAGGTTAGCTCTCCTCTAGCTACGAAGGATGGGCGCCCCGTGGATAACGAAAGGCTAAATTTCGTAACCAAAACTTGAATATTCAAACATCGTTGATCTGACAACACGACCTGCCCCAGTTTGCCTGGCGTCGCTGAGCTGATGACGCTGGCAACGTTTTTTTAGATAGGCACGTGCTGAGGGCACAGCGAAAACTTGACAAACTTCCATCACTCCATCTCTCTACTGAGCCCTGTAACCCAGCCCGGCAGCGCAGAAATGTAAAAAACATGATATATAACATCAATATGAAAGTTACTCAATGTTGCCACGTGCGCCATCCGCAGCAGGCTCCCCAGGGCGAGGGTTGAGAACTCAAATCTCGGGAATTCTGGTCAGCTGGCGATGACGAAGCGAACGAAACCGGTTGCGGTTGCCGGCACCGAGCAGAAACCTTAGAACACAGCTGGTTTTCTTGATCGACTTGCTTGCCTGTGAACACAGTTTCTGGCTGGTGCATAGCGAGTGTGCCGAGTGGAGTAATGCTATTGTTCTTTCGACATGGGCATGCATGAACGGCTGCTCAGTTGTAAGCTGCTACATGATGCACCGCACACTAGTGTGCTGAAAATGAAACCTCTAAACCATTGGTCGTAGTTATTAAAGATGAGAAACATGGTGCAAGCATCTCTCCAAGCCTCCATGATGCAAGCATCTCTCCAAGCCTCCACGATGCAAGCATCTCTCCAAGCCTCCATGATGCAAGCATCTCTCCAAGCTTCCATGATGCAAGCACGCCTCTAAGCCTGAGAACCCAAGTGCGTCACCCGAATAATATTCATGCCTTATACTCGTATGCAGTAGGATCCATATGGTAGAGGTAATCCCCATACCCATTAGTCGGTGTGACCCCCATACCCTTTAGTACTTGTAATCCCCACACCTCATAGTAGATGTAATATCCTTCAGTAGTCCATATCCTACATGTAGATGTAGTCTCCCTATCCCAGAGTATGTGTAATCTCTGTACCTTCTCGTAGATGACCTGTCCTGCTTAATGCCACAGGGAACGAGTAGAAGCACCAGCAGCTCTGGCCTTCAAGACAAGGCAAAGAACTTCACTTCACCTCCTGTAGTCTGATGACGCAACACGGAGAACAGCGGCAGGGAAGAGCTGTTTGGTCCAGTCTGGGGTCTCCTCCACCTGAGTCCTAGGTCGTCAGTAGCTGGTGAGTAGACATTTTTTTATTCTTCTTAAAGACAACATTTGGTGTACGTTACGCAAACCCAAGCAATGTGGAATATACAAAGTTGAATTTTGTTCGTTTATTTGATGAAGTTTACATTAAATGAATATTTATACTCTATATCACTCGGTTTTGTCCTAATTGAAAGTAGTTTTCGTAAGGAATTGTTACTATCCCGTCCTCAAATTCTTCTTAAAAACTGTTCATAAAATCTTACCAGTATTCTCCTTCCTTCAAAAAATTGCTCATGATGCACTCGACGATCCCATTTTCTATGGAAACCGTCCCGTATAAAATTCAATCAGAGCCTTTCGTCGACATGTACTTGAACTGCTCTCGCCAAAATAAACTTTAAGATATAGAATTCCCATGAAGCTCGACGACGCTATTAGTTTCAACCATTCTTTTCAAGAGACAAATTCAATATTACGGAGGAGAACGACTGGCATTCGGTTGCGCACACTCACTCGCCCGTCATTTGCATGGGGGACTTCAAACGCATTTGTTCAAACGCATTCCAGGGCCGTGACGGAACATCGGCGGCCTCGACTCTCACAAAACGCAAGAGGCGTCGCAAAAAGCGTCGCAACGCGCGGATTGGCCATGAAGTGTGCGCTGAACATCGGTCAATAAAGTGTTTATTCGCATCACGATAGCAAGAGTAGGTGCAGCAAATGCGGACGTCCTTGGCGGTGTTCTGTCGCAAAAAAGTGTCCCCACGGTACAGAGCAGGTCATGAAATGGTTAGTAAACCTCGTGCCGTTAGCTATCGCAACACTGTGAAGCAAATAAGCACGTTCGTATTGCTCGTGGTGAACGTGGACAACAAGTTATGCGAAGTTCAATAAATACTTCATGAACGATGGACCTGCGGGAACAACTTTTGCGATACCATGTGTATCTCACACCTTGAAAAAGGAACGACTGTTCTCTGCATGGAGTGCGTGATTCAACTACAATTATTACAGGGCAAGGATTTTCCTTTCTTTTGTCAGCTTTGCATCATCTTAGTAGTTGATGAAAAAATTCACTTTGGAACATGTTACAGAGTCATTGACTTGACTGAACTTGAGAAAATTGAAGTTCAATTGCAAGCTTAATTGAACTTGGGAAAATTTGACTCTTCCGTTTTTCGTATCTGCTAAGTGAATATTGGCACTCAGTAAGGAGCATCGAAGATTTGCCTCGTTGTTTAGGTACATTTGCCACCTTCAAGACGCTTTATAGAGCACAAATTATTTTACTTCAAAGGCTATCCATGGCATTGAAGTAGGCAAGCATACGTAGTCATAGTTTCTCACATCACTAAAACTACAACTGAGGGCCGCTACTAAGGCGTTGTCGCAGGTCATACTAAGGTGATCACAACGTACAATGACTCACTGAAGCTTGGAGTTTGAACTCAACTTTTCACTGCATGATTTACATATTTCCGCTTGGAGTTTTTTTGATGCGCCTCACTCTGGGCTCAATTTCCGCTTGGAGTACTTTTGATGCGCCTCACTCTGGGGTCAATTTCCGCTTGGAGTACTTTTGATGCGCATCACTCTGGGGTCAATTTCCGCTTGAAGTACTTTTGATGCGCATCACTCTGGGCTCAATTTCCGCTTGGAATTATCGTACCTTCACACTTTTTCCGGCTGAAGAAGTATTGCGACTCTCCTGGCCCACCTGGCGAGGGGATATTGTGCGTCTGGCACCACGCTAACTGGGCGCACTAATCCTCATGAATGATCATTAAAACTTTAAGGTATTCTGAGTAAAAGGTTATGTACAAAGTTGAGTTTCGAATAGGCTTGCAAAAACAGCTTATATGTTCAAGACCCATATGGTGAAGGTTACGAAACAAAATTTTCTTCATTTGTGAACAGCTGCATCACGGTAGAAGCATGGGCTTAGGATTTGGAATCTGTATCCAGTCAAGAGCTCCTACCTTTAATGTATTTTTAAGGCTGTGCCCACCCGTGGTAAGCGTTAACCGTACTTCATGAATAACGAATGTATGCTTCGGGTCCACCAGGAAGCTGGTAAAGTTTGAAATCGTCCTGAGTTTGTGATGCAGAGCACAAGTTCCTGAATTACTTGCTGCACAGTAGTCGCAAAACCATCCTCGCACAGGAGAGCTTTTGTCAATGAAGGACTCGTAAAATACGCTACCCTACTGTAGGAAACTTCCGTCGACGGCTTCCGATTTCTCACGGAGCTCAAATGCAAACGTTTGATTTTTGAATTACTGAACTACTGAATTACTGAATCATTTATCAAATTAGTCAATGACTGAATTGATTACTCAATTACTGAGCATTTCACCGATTTCCACGAGGCTCTTACTCATGAATTTTAAATTTTTTATATTTTTTCTCAGCGACACTTCGTTTCAGAGCACCGATGGATGATACTGACAGACGCATAAATCATCCTTTACGGGACCAGTGTTGGTTTTACTACAAGGCACAGCAATTAGTCGGCTCCATACATATAGAACTCTAAAAAAGTAATGTAAAAGAGCTTAATTTCGTAGTATTATTCCTCTCAAGACGATTAGATTATAATTAGAAGATTAGTTAATTTAATAAAACTCCTAATCCTCACGAAACGTAATGCAAAGAGAGCGAAAAAAGGAATAATTTAGTAGGAACTACACAGAATGGGGAATGCGTGCGCGTGGTGCACACCCACAGAGACGCCAATTACGAGCGAAAAGAAAGAAAACACGGAGAGGAGATAACCTAGAAGGCATGAAAATTGAAAGAAGCAAAGAGGGCATGAAAGATTAGAGTCCCAAAGGCCTATCTACACAAAACAGTGTCCCTCTGTTGGATCCAATCATGTTGACTGGAAAAGATTCAACTCACAATAACTAACGTTAGTCTTTTTCTTGTCTGCAACATTACCTGTAATCAAAATTACACCGGTACAGTGTTTTGATGGTTTTGTAAGCATAAAAAACAAGATTTCATCTTAAAATTCAAAGGTCGTTTGATATTTCCCACAATAACACTGAACAAATACTTTCACTAATGGATTTAGAAAACCAAACGTCCCATTTGCTATGTGTATTTGAAAAAAAGACCCGCAGAGAAGATATTTATGATCGCTCTTCGTGGCATTCTTGAGAGTGAATCGCTAAATCTTATATCTATTCCAGCAGTGGTGTTCCTTGGGCAAAAGATCGCAGACTACGACAAAATTATCACACCTCCATAGAATTTCCGAGCTTACAACTTCCATACGAAGCCCAATTTATCATGGCGCTAAGCACACTTTAATGCTTGCAATATCTTTCCTCGTGTTGATATGTCAGGAATTTCACCCTTGTGCCGTGGGGGAGCTTCTTCTAATGATAAATAATCTCCATGAGCGAGGCTGACTTCGAAATTCGTATGTAGATAAAAGGGCCAGCAGCAGCGTCAGTAAACACAAGCGCAGTATTCGCCAGCCACCACAAAGCCACACTTTGATCTTCATTTTCAACCTGGAAGCGTACTGCGCATTACGGCCGTTTTTCTACGACCATCCGTTTTGGTTTCAGCTTTCATCTGACGTGTGATGGTTTGCCGAGACCATTCATTCACAAGTGCCGGGCCTGAACTCATTAAATGACGACTGAAAACCTCTTCGAGAGCTCGTCATGACGAACGTCGGCCTAGTGCAGAAAGGCTCGCTTTTTGCGACATAATCAATGCGGTGTCGCTGCAAATGTGCGAGTTTCTGGACTTCTGGCCGTACTCCGCAACTTAAATGTAGCATTGCAGCAAATGTTAGTCGCTGGGAGTTCCAGTCTGTTCTCTGGCAGCTAGATTTTAAATGGCTGATGCATGTTTGTACGGCCGTGTCGTGCCTGTGTGACCGTGTCGTGCCCATATGACCGTGTCGTGCCCATAT
>VOMN01036721.1:0-11172 GCA_014899125.1 Orchestia grillus
TTCCTGGTCAGCTGGTGTTCCTGGTCAGCTGGTGTTCCTGCTCAGCTGGCGCTACTGCTCAGTTGGTGCTACTTCTCAATCGGCACTGGTACTCAGCTGGTATTGCTATACAGGTGGTACTGTCGCTTGCTAAGGTGGTGCTGCCACCATTCAGCTGGAGATACCACCTCTCCAACCCAGTCGGAATATCTATAATTATCTGTAATTTTAGTCAATTAAGCATTTTTATCAATTATTTTATAATTTTATTGATAGGGTTGTGAAAAAGTTGGACTGAGAGAAATTAACCGCGCCAGTTTAGCAGTGACCGAACCGCCCACAGCTGTGTGCGTGATGCGTGCTAAGTCTATTAACCCTCACCACTGACAGTCGTCTGCCTGCATGCGCACCACTCTTGCCTTAGAAAGTTCTTCCCCTCTCTCGTGTTTCATTGACATTCCCCTTTTCTCCTCCCCTCTTCCTTTACCTCACCTGTCAGTCGTCCTACCCTCAGCCACCTTTGTGTGCCGGCTCACCTCCCTTGTTCTTCCAAGTCGAGTTTTTGCCCCCTTCGTAATGAGCTCAGAGATCCTGCTGCTCTGGTCAACATGTGCAGCCGAAGCTTCTAAGGTAAACTCTTCCTGTTTTCTGAACAGCTTTTCCGTTTATATCTGGTTCTTTTTCCTAATATTGGGCCCGGGCTGCTCCGGCCTCCTGATAATTATTGGTGCAAGGAGTTCAGTGCTTTCTGATCCCTCTATTCATTTGTGTCCCGACACCGCTTCAGTCGTGACCAGACCTACAAGTTTTCTTTTTAATTATGAACGTTCAGTCGGCCGACTCATTCGCATTGAAAACTTCAGTTCTAGCCCGGCCAACGAGCGTGTTCGTTTCATGTAGAGCTGGTATTCCTGCGAATTATTTCTCCACGCTAATGATTTTGACTAGATATTCGGAGCTCACCTTGGGGATTTTTAACAAGCCTGCAAAATTTTATGCGTCCGAAAAAATGTTGTATCAGCGACGAGATATGAAGGCTATTTCAGAGGCCACCGAGCATAGCAGGCTCAGCTTTGAGGCAATCAGCGCTCCGTAATCTCAGCGGGGACGAATGAAGGCTTTTTTAAATATACCTTCAGAGCTCAGCTGGTGATTCAAAGAATTGAAATCCCCCAGTGTTATTTGGGGAGGGGCTTTTTCCACGTTTTCTGGCGAATGTTTTAGGGAGAGATAATTTAAGCAGCGCTGTGCGGTGTCGGCAGCACCCAATGCACGCGGGCACAGTGACGGATGCTGGCTGCTATTATTAATATTGCGACAGGCGCTGCACTGCCACTGCTGCTCTGCCACTGCTGCTCTGCCGCTGCTGCTCTGCCGCTGCTGCTCTCTGCGACTCAGTTTTTCTGCCCCCAACTCGAGTTTAGACGGCCGGACGGTGGGCCCCTTGTGCTCTTTTTTCTAGATTTCTTTGCGCCATTCTTCAGTTGTCTCTCTCTATTTTCGGACGGCTATATTTTCTTGTATCTCCTGATTTGTTCTCCTCGTATTATGTAGTTCCTATTTTACTATTTTCTCACTTTTTCAGTAAGAATCTATTATCTGTAGTTTTTAATTAGCGCTTTCGGATTTTCTGTTTCAACTATTTTCATTCCCAAACTTGGGCTCTGGAGACGTCCCTTGTCTTATGCGACTCGATTTCTTTTAGGCATGTCTATCTGCTTCTCAGAGATTTAGTCTTTTTTTTTGCTCTCTTATTTCTCCTTTATTGCAAGTTTTTGGCACTTTTAGTTTTTCATTTTCCTGAAACGCACTTGCGTGTTTTTTCTTTTTCATTCTTGTTTTTTTCTTACTATGCTTCTCTTCCTTTCTGTTTATCTTTGTCATTTATTTTTTGATCCCATTCCTTTTTGCCCGTTCCACATTATTCTTCACATCATCTTCGTCATCGTTTTTCTCACTCTTCCTCCTCACTCCTCCTCCCCCCGTAGCAGCCCACACCTGAGCACCGCGCACCTTCAATGAACTATCGGAAAGAAGACCGAAGGAAGCTCTGACTCTTTCATGGATTATTGGGTGACGCTCGCTCCTTCAAACCGAGTTGCTTTATTCAGCAGCAGCGTAGGCTCGCTGGCCCCTTTCCATTGTTTTTTTAGCCTAAGTCACCAGAATTCTACGCTCTCGCAGTTTTTTTAAGCCTTCGCTGACTCTCAACTAAAAGAGGTTTTTCTAAATAAAAGAGCACTTATGTTTTTAAAATACTTGTATAAATTTGTGGGTGAAATCGAATCGCTTGAATTTCGAAACAAAAGCGTTCGCTCATGCTGATATTTTCTCCTTAATTCGACAAGCTTATCACCAGTTTTACCGTTGTCGAGTTGCCTGTGATCATCATCGATTCTCATGGTGGGATTTAGTGAAATTGAAAAATATTCAAAAAATGCGTTAGTCTGAAGGTATTAGTGCGGAGGTTCACACGAGTGCAATGACTTTTGTTCAAACATTTCGTGATTTTTTCTCCTGAATTTAACGTTTGGTCCAGCGCTGTGCGTTTTGTCCAGCGCTGAGCGTTTTGTCCAGTGCTGAGCGTTTTGTCCAGCGTTGAGCGTTTTGTCCAGCACTAAGCGTTTTGTCCAGCGCTGAGCGTTTTGTCCAGCGCTGAGCGTTTTGTCAAGCACTAAGCGTTTTGTCCAGCGCTGAGCGTTTTGTTCAGCGCTGAGCATTTTGTCCAGCGTTGAGCGTTTTGTCCAGCGCTGTGCGTTTTGTCCAGCGCTGTGCGTTTTGTCCTGCGCTGTGCGTTTTGTCCTGCGCTGTGCGTTTCGACCAGCGCTGTGCGTTTTGTCCAGCGCTGAGCGTTTTGTTCAGCGCTGAGCGTTTTGTCCAGCGCTGTGCGTTTTGTCCAGCGCTGTGCGTTGGACGTTAGTTACGTTAGATTTGAATGAGCTCAGCCATCAGAATACCTTCATGGAGGTAAAGTTTGGTCTAGGCGTTGCTCAAGTCTACAGGTGTTTTCTATGATATTCCTCAATATACTCTATATAAATTGATTGATAAAATTTATTTCTGGTGGGCATCGTAACTTGAAATGGAGGACGAAGTCACCTGTTTTTGTTTTGTTCACTGTTTTCCTTCATTCTTTACTATTTTTGTTTTATTTCTGCGCGTGAACCTGAACGGAATACTTGAGGCAACGGGTACTGAAATCTCAAAGTGACGAACCTGTTTCTTTTTTGAATCATTGATGGTTTACTTGGTTACGGTTTGATTCAATAAATTTTTCGGAGTCTCAGATTAATTAATCCCGTTAATCAGAGTGACCGTGATTGCCACTCATACAGTGCACCTACCTAGATACTACCACCTCGTACAGACGCGCAGCGTACGTGTAAAGGTGCAAATCTGTTTGCTGAAATTCAGTCCTTCATGACTGAAACTCTTCACCTTTCAGAGCCGGTGCCAGATCTTTAGGGATCGATTTCATAAGGCAGCTTTCTTGGGAGTCGTGCTGCACTTGGGAATCGTGCTGCACTTGGGAGTCGTGCTGCACTTGGGAGTCGTGCTGCACTTGAGAGTCGTGCTGCACTTGAGAGTCGTGCTGCACTTGAACATATTGGATAAAGTACGAGATTTACGCGTTCACCACTTCCCAAATCTGACTCTCGTACACCTCGAGTTCCAATCACTACCTCAATGTTGAGTCGCATCTGATACGTGCGGCACGAGGAGGACCCAGTTCACGGGCGTGGCGAGGACGCATCTAGGGAATTTCTCCCATAACAGAGACGCATGTGAGTCTAGCTTGGTATTTCAGGTTAGCGACCTGTGAGTAGGTGCTTTGTTTCCATTTGCTTGGTCTGGTCTCACGCTAATTTTACACGAAATTATCTATCTTCGTAGGTGTTGTATGCAGAAATAATAACTAGCCTATGCAGGAATAACATCAAACCTTTGCAGAAATAACATCTAACCTACGCAGAAATAACATCTAGCCCATACAGAAATACCACGTAGCTTATGCTGAAATAACATCTAACTTATGCAGAAATGATATGTAGCCGATATTTAATACCAACCTTCAGAAATATTTCTCTTTGTACTTGGCGAGCGAGAGAAGAATTGGTGAGGACGGTTCCCTGTGTGACGGGAGGTGGCCGTGCCCTGCCGTATGCGTGTCGCCCGCTCCGTGTGTGTTGGGGGCACTGAAGCGCCGCCGCCACCTCGTATTTTTGAACTCGATCGCTCCCCTTTAGGACAAGATTTGGCGTGGCTTTATTCTGAACAGTGCAACATTCGAGCATCGCTTTGATGATCGCTATTTTTCGTTCTTGGCTTAGGGTGCGTTGGAGTAGGCGAACGCGTCGCGCAGCCCTAGCTTTGAGCTGCATTTGTCGTTAGCGACTTTTACTGACGGTCGCCTCTGCATTTCTACCTTGGGTGAATATGAATGAGTTCAATAATAAACGCAGCAATGACGGATATGGTCAAAATAATTCATACTGAATATAATTGGAACAGTGTCCGGCCGTCCGGCCGACGCCTTCAGTAATTAAATAAGAAAAAACTCGGTTTCAGTACACTGCAGCTATTCTATTTATCTAATCCTTCTGTAATTATTTACTGTGAAGAATGAAAGATAACTTCTTTTTTTATCTGTTACATCATTTCATTGAAGACTCTGATGGACAATCACGAGTAAAACATTTATAAATATCAGGTGTATTTCAATCCTGTATTTCGAAAAACAGGATTGGAGTAGTTGCAAACCGTATCATAAATACCGACAATATATAACTATTTTTTTGTGAATAGAATTTTGGAAACAAGGACGGGTGAACTTTTCCTCTTCTCTCGTTTCTTTCATCCTCTTCATATACACTGTTCCTAATTATACCCTTGATTTCTTTATTGTAAATATTTCGGTTCCGCACTTTGTCGAGGAATTATGCATGTAGATAGGAAAAATGTAAGTGTTCAGATTCTCGGGTTCGTATTCCGAATCAGCGTGACTGTGTCAGAGAAGGCAGTCCGTATCAGTGATACGGAGAATAACATTACTTCATATGGGATTTTCCGTCCTTGGTAATACGGGCCGTGCTTGGGAGAAGTAAACTTGTCTCAGAAGAAATTCCTCGTCACCCGTAAGATTTACCGTAAACAAGCGGGTATCTTGAAGAATTAATATAATTTGCTCCGCCACTTTAGGCGGCGTGCGTGTACCGGTGATAATTCTAATAACGGTGTTATTAACTACGGATTATAATTTTCTTCGGTGTTTCGGGAGGAGGTAATGTAAGAATTTATCATTTAGGATAGACGCCCACAGCAATAAAATAACGTGAGGCTTTTCAGTGCTCTAGCTTCTTAACTCAAGTCATGACTTGAAGTACGAGTCCGAATGCATTTCAACCAAGCCATCATTGGAGGAACAAGATGCGGCCAAGTCTCGAGGAGTGTCAAACTCTTTAAGACTTATCCTCATTCAACAGAAGACGCGCTCTCAACAAACTGACACCAATACGGCCCTTGGTTTCTTAACTTCTCCCGATTATTTCCAGTGGAAATCCGATATGGAAAAACTCGATTATATCGTCCTAGTAGCATGTGTAAGCTCGGTAACATTACCTGCACCGCTGTAATTCGTTTCAACGCCGCGCCTCGAATGGAAGGCAACTTTTACAGACAGTCCAGCGGACTGTACAATATATGGAGCTCTCATGTGCACAACTGGGTGTTGAGTGACGTCATCGTGTTCGTAACTCTGGGCTGTGTCGTGCTGAGTGCAAGTGATCACTGGGCATCGCTCCTGACCCGCTCTCAGCTCAATGCACAGCTCAGCTGTGCACACAGCTGAGCAATTGTCAGTAGTTTTACGATCTTCCGTGTTACGGATTTCGCTGATGCAATCTCTTCTGTTGCAATCCCTGTTCGTGCAATCTCTTCTGTTGCAATCCCTGTTCATGCAATCTCTTTTGTTGCAATCCCTATTAATGCAATCTCTTCTGTTACATTCCCTGTTCGTGCAATCTATTCTGTTCAAATCTGTGCTGGTGCAATGCTTCCTGCTACAATGTGAGAAGAGGCAATGTCTTCTGTTGAAATTTGTGCTGTTGCAATCTCTGCTGTTACAATCTGAGCTGGCGCGATCGGCGCTGGATGTGAAGACCGAGGTTACATTGACGACGCGTTCATCACAAAATTCAAAAACCCCTGGGCATGAAAATCTGGATTTTTGAAGTGGAATTCTCGCTAAAAACAATCAGCTTAAGTTTATGGTCGCGCTCAAGCCGCACGAGACAGCTTCATATTTTTTGCCCAAATTTGGCCGCCTCTCTTTTTCCAGTGAGGCAACGGAAACACTTTCCACGAAATTTAAATAACGTTGTCAAGTACGCCCAAATATTATGGAGAACTTGCGACAAAATATTGCGGAAATATTCCTGACGAGCTGCGCGGGACAAGCACGCTATTCTCTACAATTATGTGTCTTATTTGTTTCGTCCGAGCGATGCAGGAGAATGTATTGAATCTCTTTTACAGTTGCTTATCCTGCAGGGAAAAATTTGCGGCCAGTCCACGGCTCATCAAATTATGCGATGGCTTGAGAATTTTATCGATGAAGGTGAAAATGCTGCTGAGCATCTTTGGCTGCGATAGAGAAGCGCAATGGAGGGCGTGCTGGAAAAAGTGTTGATTTTATCGAACTAAAGTGTCTTAGATGGTTATTTTTGCGTCGATATTTATAAAGCCGGCTTTATAATTACTCGCACACGATTAATAGAGAATACTTGGAAGCGCAAAACGCGAAGTGGAATGTTCCGCACGACGATTTTAGTACAAACATTGCTAACCAAATGAGCTAATCGCTTGCTCCTGAGGCTAATCCTCACAAAGTTAGCTAGGACATAAGCCGTCTTCGTATCAACATCAGAGCTTCTTGTATATTTGATCATGTCCACTTGGAGTTCAGTCGATCTACAATTTTATCATCGCGTACCATAGCCTTGCTCATTGCTTGCTCTCATCTATGTAAAATTGCGGTGGTGTCTAGAAGATTTCCTAGCGTGCGACAAAACTGGCCTACCACGCTATCCTAGATTTGATGCATTGCACGAACAGACAGGCAGAGTGTGATCACCCTCTTTGCCAGCGGGGAGGCCGCTGCTCAAGTCTAGTGGATTACTGGCGTGCAGGATCGTACTCGCGACTCCGACGAGGCTTACTGTTTATTCATATGCCATCCGGCGTTCAGACCTCGGCGAATGCCTCTACTCGAGGTCGTCTCCGAATTTTTTCAGTTTCAGTTTTGTGGCAACGCTTTGCACCTGATGGTTTTTGTGTGAGACTTTAGCAATTGTATACTGTGTGGGCGGCAGCGTCCGTGCGGCACATCAGATTAATGTTTGATTTTGCGCTCGTTTTTGTTTTAGTGATGTTTGAGTTGACAATTCCTCCCGCGGTAAACTGATGGTGGGACATGATGTTGCTTCTTCTTTAAAAACATTTTAGGCTTTTCATATGCACTTATATGTGCACCGAATGGTAATTACGATGCAAAATTTACCGAGATAAGTTTACAATTTATGAAAGTTGTTACTAGGAGCAAATGATTGCACGTAAATGGTACATTCATCATAAAATGTACCATGTATATTTACTCACATGTGTGAAGTGTACTGGCGAGAATTTCGCGAAGTGGCAAAATAAATTCTCGTTATTTTTGGCTTTAAAATTTAGGTGAAATGTGTTTAGTGCGACGGTACTGCCATTAAGTTTGCGCTGTACATTCAGTATTCTATTACAGCATTGGATGATGAACTCTAACGTAAACCCATGAACATTCGCTTCAAACATAAAACGGACGGCAAAGTGAAGGGCGGTCATTTTCACGAAGTCATCTAATCATTCGTTAATGTTATAATTAGAAAAAGATAGCTGATTTCTTACTTGATTGCGGTTCGTTTAGGTACAAAAATATTTAAACAATATCGAGCTTTTTTTACGTGAAATAGTAAGATTGCTTTACATCGTCCCCATACCGTAAAAAATACGGTAAATATGTGAAATAATCTAACTTTCTGAACTATTGAGTTGGAATGCTTTCTCTGATATAATCTCGCTGATTAGGAGTACGGACCCGAGAATCTGGACCCGGGAATTTTTCTTCAATTCCTTCAGTCGGCAGATAAATGGTCACGCACATTCAAAAAAATATATAACTTGGGTGCATCATTATATGGTATAGACGTCTCACCTTCCCCGTGATCCTTGAACAATTTAATAAGGAAGACACAATAAATCGTTTTTAATGATGAGTGAAAACGATAGAATTAATGGTCAATACAATGCAATCGATGAGCAGTTCGTTCACCGGAGACTGCAATTAAGAGTCGGAACTCATTTTCTTCGAAAACGTGCCACCGTGGACACACGTACACAGACCTAACGGGTAGTACTTTTGAAAACGATCACGCGTGTTCCTTAAGCGATTAGTGAAGAGTAGCTGCCTGTCTTGGAGTTACAGGGCCCGCCGTCACGTCTGGGGTTCCGTTATTTCTTCTTTTTGCATCTTGGTCGCACGCGAAAAGTGTGTTTGTGTCCGGGTTTTGTTGTGCGTTTGTTGTGTTGCGCGTTTGGCAGTTGTGTAGAGAGGTGTATAACTGGCAGTTGTGTAGAGAGGTGTGTAACTGGTAGTTGTGTTGAGAAGGTGTGTAACTGGTAGTTGTGTTGAGAAGGTGTGTAACTGGTAGTTGTGTAGAGGTGTGTAACTGGTAGTTGTGTAGAGAAGGTGTGTAACTGGCAGTTGTGTAGAGAAGGTGTGTAACTGGCAGTTGTGTAGAGAAGGTATGTAACTGGCAGTTGTGTAGAGAAGGTGTGTAACTGGTAGTTGTGTAGAGAAGGTGTGTAACTGGCAGTTGTGTAGAGAGGTGTGTAACTGGCAATTGTGTAGACAGTTGTGTAGAGTAGGTGTGTGATAAATTAAACTTAATTCGGAAGTTGTGTAACGACTGGTACTTGTGTAGGAAAAGTGCCAATTAGCAGTTACGTAGGTAGGAATTTCATTATATTTCAAATTTATGATTGATGAACGAAACGTGAGAGTTGACGTTAAAGAAGCAATTAAATCGTGAGTTTTACAGATTAAGACTACCGAACTAATATTTTATGCTACCCAATGTGAACTGTTAATTACAGTTTTGGTAATCCATGGATTGACAGCGTTTGATGTGAAGCGAACTCCTGTTTGAAAAATGGCTGGCTAAAATTGCAGCAAATCCTCGTAGGGGTCGCATGCTGCGCTTGCCACTACCTCTCCAACTCTGCAGCACTGACCGTGACGAGTTCGTAACGTTAGAATAGTGGTTCGCTGGGGTGGAAAAATCCTTGCGTTGGAGCGACTGCCCAGTGTCACGATGTCGACACGTTCTACTGAGCGTAATGAAGGCGGTGGCACCGCTGTTTCTTGGCGGTATCTGGCGTCATATTCCATTTTATAATACCGTGTTTTTGTACCCGTTAGATCACAGCAAGGCGTTGAAAGAGTTATGCCCAGTTGGCACAGATTTCTTCTTTCAGTTGTGGTGTGCTTTACGACCATTGAGATGTGCTCTACGACCATTGAGATGTGCTCTAAGACAGGCAATTGCGATGTAGTCGACGACACAAGTGATGTACTCTACGGCAATTTATGACACCAAATATACGTAGGTCCGGTGGCGGTATTGAGCGCGGCGATAGGGCGAGGCAATGCGAGGAGAGCGTGATTCATCAGGCGGGAGCGCAAAACTGAAATGGTGCTAAGAGCGGTGCAGTTGTGGGCCGTCTTCGCGGCCTCCTGCGCCGCCGGCCACGAGTTATTTAGCCCCGCTGACCGCCTGCCAAACTTATGAGTGACAGCGCCGCTACAGCTCGTCTCCTTGCCAAGGCCCCCTCCTCTAGCCATGGTCTCCTCCCTCTTGCCAGGTCTCCCCTTCTTGCCAGGTCTCCCCTTCTTGCCAAGGCGTCCCTCTATACCAAGACCCTCTCCCTCTTGCCAGGTCTCCCCTTCTTGCCAAGGCACCCATTCTTGCCAAGGCCCTCCTTCTTGTCAAAGATTCCTTTCTTGCCAAGGTCCCCCTTCTTGCCAAGGCTCCCCTTCTTGCCGAAGTGTCCTCTCATGCCATGGCTCTCTTCCCCTTGCCAAGGCCTCCTTCTTGCCAAGGCCCCCTTCTAGCCAAGGCCTTCTTCTTGCCAAGGCCCCCTTCTTGCCAAGGCTTTCCTGCCCCTTCTGTGGGTAGTGAGGTGTTAGGTGCGGCCATGGGTATTGCCTAACTTTTCTCTAACGAGCTAATGGGGCTTAGGTCGCTGCCATTATAATGTGCAGTAGCTGTGAAGAGTGTGCGATGCTCTTATGCTCAAGTGCGACTGTTGATCGTTGTTGCCTGTCGTTGCAGCTGTTTCCTGTCTTTACAGCTGCTGCTGCTGTTGCCTGTCATTTCAGCCTTTAACTGTAACCTGTCGTTTGAGCTGCTGTCACCTGACATTGTAGCTACTGTTTCTTAGTACAGCTGCTGTTACCTGTCGTTACAGCCGTTAACTTTCCTAGACGTACTTGTAAATCTTTTCGACGGACCCAAAATGTTATATTCGAGGTGCAGAAATTCGTCCAGTGATATTTGAACCCAAATTTTTATTTTTAAATCACAGCTTCTGAAGTCAGAACTGATATCACACTGGTCTAATTTCCGCGGCTGGAAGTTGATGCGTCTCTTCAGATTATTTCTCGGGCCCTAATTAGCGAGGTCTTTTCATTGATCTGGAACAGCGGGCGGCGCGTTCTAGCTTGAGGTGACGCTGCCTCGAGGTGGGCCACCCCAGACCTCTGCTGTTCGCTGCCTTCCGTCGGACTGCGCGAAAGATCGTGCAGTGACCGTCCCTTAGGATGTAATCTCCAGAGATAAAACTGTGCGGAGTCTGAGCACGTACGTCATCCTGGCATTGTTTAAATGATCGTTCGATTGCATATGATCATCTAACAATCTTGTTCTGGTTCCCTGGTGAATGCTAGTTAAATTTTGGTAATAGATTAAGCCAATGATGACCAGAATGCACGAGCTGGAACCATGTAGACTCAGGACTCAACATATCAGGAGACACAAGGAGCGTCTCCTGCTGAGCCCGCCGTTTGATAAAGTTTTATTTTTGTTTCGCATTTATGCG
>VOMN01036724.1:0-12495 GCA_014899125.1 Orchestia grillus
ATCGACTTCGTACAATGGCTGTACTATCGACTTCGTACAATGGCTGTGCTATCGACTTCATAAAATGGCTGTGCTATCAACTTCATAAAATGGCTGTACTATCGACTCCATAAAATGGCTGTGCTATCGACTTCATGGAATGGCTGTACTATCGACTTCATACAATGGCTGAACTATCGACTTCATGCAATAGCTGTACTATCGACTTCATGCAATGGCTCTACTATCGACTTCATACATTGGCTGTGTTATCGACTTAATACGATAGCTCTCTCACTACCGCTTAAATTCCTTCATTGAGTTCTCTCATTTTTTACTTGAAAGAACATTTCATCACTACAATTTTCTTTATCTATACTGCTTCATTATTTAATTCTTAGTACCTCTGCAATAAAACACTATCGCACACCGAGACACAACTCATGAAGCGCAATATAAATAATCACGTCCTTAACCTCCTTTTTGCACTGCCACACCAATTCATCTAGCACGTCAGTAACTCTTCACACACCTTCATGCTTAGTATCTTATTTTTTTCAGCGTAACAAAACCTTCTTCAATCTTTGATTTGTACCGGAATAACGCCAGAGTTATCGCTACCATGAATAGCATCAGACACATTAGCCTTGCGTTCGATGCTTTTTCAATCAGAGTAAGCTAGAACTTGCGGCCTGGAATGCTTGAAGTGGCGATGTTCAAAAGTATGCACGGCTAGCAAGTCCCCTTTAAAACCCTTTTCCAACCAAAATTTTTTTACGATAAGGCTGTATTTAGCGTCGTACGAAAAATTAGCTACAGTTTTAGGTACATATATACAGTTATGCATTTAGCTCCTTACGAAAAACTTGTTGTAACCTTGTGAAGCAGGACCGCGAGGCATTTTCGGTCGATAAAGACTTAAATTATTGACTCACGTCGCATATGCCGGAACTGATGCCGCAGTTTGTTGTCGATGGTGA
Organism: Orchestia grillus; assembly: GCA_014899125.1. Classification (NCBI taxonomy): domain Eukaryota; kingdom Metazoa; phylum Arthropoda; class Malacostraca; order Amphipoda; family Talitridae; genus Orchestia; species Orchestia grillus. The sequence goes on from VOMN01036724.1 coordinate 960, forward strand.
CCCACTCCTCGTCGCCGCCGCTCTGAGAGGTTGTACACGTTCATGGAACTCGTATTCCTTGCTAACTTTCAGGCTGGTAATTTTGTTAAAATTAAGGAGAGGCTAGGCCAGTCGTTTGTAGTCGTTAACTCGTATTTCTTGGTAACTTTCAGGCAGGCAATTTTGTTAAAATTAAGGAGAGGCTAGACCAGTCGTTTGTAGAGACTCATAAATCAAAATCATTTGTTTTCCATACATTCCTAAGCAGTATGTACTACGTAGTTAAATATTGGAGGTTCTATCGTCTTAGTCGGTCGGCTCAAAACTGAAGCTCTCATTTGTTTATGTTAACGATGCAACAGTTTTAATTATTTGTGTTAATTTTATATTAGAAATAAAATTAAACAGCAATTAAACAGCAAATCAAGGATCTACTGGTGAATTTTTTCATTCACTGAAACTCTATCCCAAAAAATAGAGCTCCGATGGATACCGCAGGAGTGATCGCGACTATGAAAAATCCCAGAAAAGCCAAGATCTGGATATATTATTCATTCTGGTCTCATTTCTTATCTATTGCACCTAGAGAGCTCAAATAACTTTTAAATGAAAACTCATGCTATTCTGCATAATATAGAAGAAAAAATTTCTTCCTATTCTCCGCCATATGCAATTGGAATGATTCTCCCATTACATGTGGACTCCCTAATTTTGCCCTCCCTCATTTCTAACCTAATTGACATAAAGACTTCAAATCACTTTCAAATTAATTTAATGATATCCTCTACAATTTCAAATAAGATTTAGCCCCCCTTTCTCACCCGCGGTGGAGGGGGTAAAGGCCCCTTATATGGACTGGACTCTCATTTCTTACCTATTGGATCTAGAGACTTTGAAATGCTTTCAAAAGAAAGCTCATCAAATTCTCCAACGGAATGCATGATAATTGATCTGTATATCCCCCCCCTCTCCCCCATATGGTGGGGGTATGATTCCTCTCACAAATGCATTGCCGCCAATATTCGTTCCTCTCTCTTTTCTGATGTAATTGACTCAGGAACATCAGGTTACTTTTAAATCCATTCACATGATATCCTAGGACCTTACTGATGTCATCCGCTGCCCTGTATATTTTTCATAGCTTTAGCATGTTTAGAATTTGAGTAAGAATATTCCCACAGCTGCCTTTCTACATGTATGCATACACCTTTTGGCACACGCGAAATGTTGGTTGCAATTTACGTAGACTTCAGTTTTTAGGCATTGCTTATTCGTGAGATTTCTTGTACAGTTTCCTCATAGAAACTCATAGAGTTTTGAAGGATCAATGAACAGGAATATATTTTAACATGCTTGAGAGATAATATCTATACCTGACAATACATCGTGAATGTATTAATGGAAAAAGATTAAATGATTGTTTCGTACGATATAATGAAGTATTTTAACCGTTCACTCCCGTTGGGATAATGCGTCCCACAGATTTTGTGTGGGAGTTCTGGGGCGCAATCGGCGCCTACCCCTCATTTGTGACGTCACGTACCTACGCTTCGCCAGTTACTTGCGGTCTTGTGTGAACTCTCAACAATTAGATCCCGCTTTCATCAGTGGCGCGATGAATTTCATATCACTTGTCCTGCAAGCGAACCTAATGTTTTCTATTATCCCAACCGGGAGTGAAAGGGTTAACCTGTCAACTGTCACTGCCCAGGTGGCCGGCCATGCATTAACACGGTATGTGTAATCGACAGGGATTGTGTGAATGCAACAACCACGCGGACATCATCTGATGTCAATACCCATCAACAGGTTAAGACTGTGTCAATCCTCTACGTACATTGATATATTATTGTTGTATGAATGACATAAACATTTCTGTATTAAAAAACAGTAGTCAGCACTTATTTTAAAATGTGACTCTTGAACGTACTAGAAAGGAATTCGTGAATTTTGAAATTTTCAGTAAAGAAGAAAGAACCAGGAATATTGTATAAAACATTTTTGATCTTAAATGTACTCGCGCTATGAAAAAAGTTTAAAAGAATATAACGTAGAAAGAGAGTCATCAGCAAAACATGAAGAAAAATAGAACTTATAGCCGTTAGAGTGAAACCAACCATTCTGAAAATACTAATTGACTAGAGACGTTTAAAATGAACTAGAGCTGGTGAGCTAGAGCTGGTGAACTAGAGCTGGATAAAATAAATGATCTAGAAGAAATAAATTTGTATCTCATTTACCTAATAAAGACAGTACGTTTCGCAGCAGCATAGGTGCAGCGGCCTATAATTATGCAAAAATTCCCGTACTGAGCATTTTTGACTATTGAAATGTGTTACTGTATTCGTTGTAAAGACGGTCGTCGATTTGTGGCAATCGGAATGAAGTGATCGTAGTTCTCCCTCGAATTGATCGATTATTGAAAAATATGATTTTATAGATTTTCATTTGAATTCTTCCACTTAACGCTGTAAACAATAATCCGAACATAATTATTAACGTTTTAAAAAGCTACCGCTCATCCGACATGGGCAAAAAGCTCTGGCAATCTCAGGAGCCCTGCTGTGAAACAACCTCTCTCACAATTGAAAAACTTCCAGTCACTGAAGTTTTTCAAGGGAATACGTTTCGTCATTTAGCGCCTACCTTGGGAATAGGCATAGTTGTTAGTCAACAACCACAGAAATATATGCATATACACCATCTGTGTATAATAACTCGTATATATTTTCCAGAGATTCGATATCTGTTTCAGCGTCATTGACCCTAAGGGTATTTGAGTTATGACGGTCAGCTGAACGGACTACAGACTTTCGATCCTCTGCATCAAAATAAATATTTCATTATGGCCTATGTGCCTTTCACTATGATTAGCTATGGCCATCACAGCACGAGTGTGAAGCTCTTTAGCGAAAGCTAGCTAACACCGTAGCACCGTACAAGAGCTACAGCGGATGAAAAATCTTAAGGTGTTTGATGTACTGCACATCCACTTTAAATTATCTACACCTACTTGTCTTTAAACTTTGTAAAGTACAGACTACTTCCGATCATATGTGCAATCATTTACAATTCAATATTGTACCAACATCTGTTTTAACAAGTATCGGTATTCAGCCGGGACAATGTTGGTAATAATTCCCGAGAATCAGGAGATTCAAAACCATTATTGAAAGCGACTCCAATTATTAATCATCATATGAGAGTGAGCGATTAGCTACAAAATTAGAAATTAAAGTTTGAAGTATCGATGTGATTTGCATTTTTAAAGATGGTGCAGCATTCTTACTTATATATTTGAAAGTGATTTTCCATATCAAGTGCAACAGGCTTAACTTATTTCTGAATAAGTGAGCTTTTTCTCTGTGCAGCGGTACAAGTGAATACAGAAAAGCAATGAACTGACATAATACAGATTACATTAATTTTTCGTAAGAACTAGAGGACAAAATACGCCGAAAGTTTGACGGACTACAACTCTAATGTAAGTTATATATGTTTCATTTGTAGGATTCGTAACTGTTTCAATTTTTTGTTGACATTTTAGAGCCTATCTAAGTAGCAAAATTAAAATTGCAATAGGCTACCTTTCAATCGTAATTTTAAAATTTGTTGAGTTATGTACAAAAATCACATACTGATTTTAGCTCATATTTAACTTTGGTTGCGTAGCAGCGGTTCTTCTCACTGCAAAATTATGAATGAAGAATCACAAGTAAAAGTTTCAATGAGTTTATCAAATTTAATTTTAAGGCTAGAAACTCATAGAATGGTGACCCGATTTTTACTCTAATTTTTTCGTAAATCACTTCGAAATCAATAATTTTTCCCTATTCATTTTACTTCTCATCCCATTGTAAACAGTTTTAGCAAGGGAAAGCAGTCATGGAAAGGACGTTTACACATATTGCAACCTTTCGCTTGCAACAATTCATTTCTACTCAAATATTTGAAACAATACAGCTTTGAAATATATATGGGGCAATTGATCACATCACAACGGTTCTAGGATGTCATGTGAATAAATTTGAAGGTATTTTGACATTCCCAAGTCGATTACATAAAAAAGAGAGCGGAGTACATTGACGGTAATACATTGGTGGAGGGAATCGTACCCCCACCATATGTGGGGAAAATATGGAGTTAAATTATCATGCATTACATTTTAAGTTTTTTTTGAGCTTTCATTTAGAAGTAATTTGAGGTGTCTTGGTGTGATGGGCAAGAAGTGAGAGCCAAGTCCGTATGAGGGACTTTTCTCCCTCCACCGGGGGTGAGAAATGGGGGCTAAATCTTATCTAGGCATTGTAGAGGATGTCCTTAGAATGAAATGAATTTGAAAGTAATTTGAAGTCTCTATGTCATTTGGGTCAGAAATGAGAGAGTGGTTATAATTGGGGGGAAACGTGTAGAGAGGGGATTGCGTCCCCACCTCATGGGGTAAAAAATATGGGTTAACCTTTCATTGATTCAGACGGAGAATTTGATGAGCTTTCATTTGAAAGCGATTTAAAGTCTCTAGGTCCAATAAGTAAGAAAATAAGAGCCTAATCTAAATGGAAGACCTTTCTCTACTCCGCTGGGGCTGAGAAATGGAGGCTAAATCTTATCTGAAATTGTAGAGAATGTCATTAGAATTAATTTGAAAGAGATTTGAAGCCTCTATGTGGGTTTGGGTCAACAATGAGAGTGGACAAAATTAAGGAGAACACATGAAATGGGGGAATCCCCTCTCAATTACTTATGGTGATGAATAAGAAAAATTTTTGTTATATTATGCAGAATGGTATGAGCTTTTATTTAAAAGTTATTTCAGTGCTCTAGGTACAATAGGTAAGAAATGAGACCAAGATGAATAACATACCCAGATCTTGGCTTTTCTGGGATTTTTCATAGTCGAGCAAGAGTCGCGGTCGTTGCGGGTCGCCGTGATGTCCAGATTGGAGCTCCGGCTCAAAAACAAAATATATTGAAAAACAAGAACCTATCACCCTGATATAATCTAATAAATATAATTGTGAACTCAACTGACCCTGAGTTTCAAAATAGTTTTGACCATCAACCTTGCAAAGTCAGATAGAGTAGCGGGCGCGAGCTGCCGGATTTGGCAACACTCGAGCGAGTGCAGTGGCAGCGCTATCTGGCGACAGTCAGTGCTGCAATAAAAGTCTGCCCCGCATCCAGGGCATGGCTCCAGTGGTCGTCTGCAGTGAAGAAAAAATTCCTTTGCATATTTCCACGAAGTTTAAATACATGCAATAATTTTCTGCAATTTCAAAGCAGGATTTTAAAATACATTTCATTTTAAAAATGCTTCAAATCTATCAATTAGAATTAGTTTATTTTTTCCTTATAATCCATGTATGACTCTGTTTAACGATTATAAAGCATTTTGGGAACATGTTGTACAAATTCTATTACATAATTCTCAATCTTTCTTATCAAACATCCCGATTAACTTGCAAAATAATTATTATATGCTCCTTTATCATTTTTCAACTTATCTTTGATACGTCCACAGTTTGAAGATCATCTGAGAGTGAAAATATTTCTTTCATTTTGCGACATTGCTCATTTTAAAACTCTTGTTAAATTAAACCCGATTTAAAGTATCCGACATTCATAAAGAAAAATCCTCGTACATCAGAATCAAACTTGGAAACATCATCTGAAAATGGAAATAATTCTTCGATTTTAAGATATTCTTAGAGATAGATATTCCTTTGTGCATCTTGATTACATCTTTAGCTCAAACCAAGGGCCCATCCAGGGGGTCAACGGAGCCTTGTTCTGTACAAAAATTGTCAGCTTTATTTTGAAAGTGTCTCAACCGCATTGTGCTCTTGGGTTACACTGGCAATCTTTTGTGAATTATGATGCTTCCATTTCCACAGCCTCGTCTGTTTTTATTTTTAGTTATTTTTTCAACAAGTGCAGCAACCACAACTATTCCCTCACCAACCCGTGCTCCACTTTTTTTAAACTGACCGGCCTCTCACTAAACCCCAGGCTTGTTCCCTCCGGCCCTGGTTCAAACGCGAACCATCTGGACGTGTGAATTTCTTGTTTTATATTGAGACCCTTCTATAGGAAAATCCTCATGCACTTAGAATTAAATCTATAGTTCGAACATCACCTGAAAACATTATTTTAATTTCAGAACATTCTTAAAAGAAAATTCTCGTATCTAGAGTTCCTTCTGGAGTTCGTACATCATGACCGCGGAAATATTTTGTTGATTCCATGACATTCCTTGAGGAAATATTTGAAGCCAAGCTTTAACTCACTTTTTGAAACACTGGTCGCAGTATTCCTTTTTGTAGTCGCTGTAGAGAGCGTGTACAAAGGGCTCGGTCCGCATCAGCAGGGCCCCCTTCCGGACCCGCTGCCCCTCCCGCATCTGGGGGAGAGGGGGGGGGTGACATCTGATTAGGAAAATGTGTCATAAAACGATCTATTCCGCAATAAAGAGGCAATTTCTGGCTATTAGGGGAGAAAAGAGATTTAATATAGAGAAGATGTAGTTGGTTTCATATATACTACGATGGAGTAGCTTTTAATGGAAGTATGATATTTTCATCAAGAACGTAAGTACAAAATTCAGACAGTCAAGAACGCGTCAAGTCGTGCCACATGCGAAACGCACCTCCCGGAGGAGCCAAGTTTTACACGGGATCTGAATGTTAAAAATCAGTGACTCACTGTAAATTTCTCGGTCATTTTGATGCGTAAATGGAGGGTGGATGATGAGAAGGTAGATGCCGAGTAGATTACAGACGGATGACCAAAGATGGCGAGGCAGAGGGCAAAAGACGGCCTACAGTTGGACTACGTGCCGCTCTCGAGGGTGAACAGTGTTGTTGAGTCTATTTTCTGTTCGATTACGAAAGGAGACGCTGCTGTGGAGCATGCGAAAGTTTTCATTTATTTATTCAACCTAACACAGTTCTAAACGAAATGTCCAATAAGTATCACGTGCTGACTTTACTTTCGTTGGTCAGAGACTCATCACAATGCACACCCTGCAACAAGGACATGACTTTAAAAATATGCCCATATACAGGGTGGGAAATAAGTTCCAGCCGTAATAAGTTCCTAAAGAATTATTACCGTATAACTTCAAATATTAAAAAGATCAGGCTCATTTAAAATGAAAAAGGAGATTCTAAAGTTTTTTTAGCGTATTAGTGCTACCTACAATTCCATCATATAGTAAGAGCCCAGTGTTGCTTGCTTGCTTGCTTGGTCCGTCTCTTTGTTACTGTCTTAAAGATTTAGATGTGAGAAATTCGCATTCATAACTAATCAGCGAGACTGTCAGAGAAGACAGTCCGTATCAATGATACGGCAAATAACTATATTTCATGTCAGATTCACCATAAATAAAAATGCATCTTAAGAAATTAACATCATTTGTCCCTCCAATTTAGCGCGGGGCCTCTACCAGTCATTACATTTTGCGCTTAAAAGTCTTAATATTATAACCTTCAAAATGCTGTTAACAAAAGAGGAGCGAGTAAAAACTATTGAACTTCCCTTTCAATGTTTCTTTTGTTAGTGTGCAGAGAAATGACAGTAAAGTATTGAGTAATGAAACAAGAAATGTATAAAAGCACTGGAGTTGAAATTCAAATAAACCGGGACAACGCGAGACAAACCTCGTTGAGGCAGACCGCGAAGACCCCCGATAATGGGGTTTATCTATAAGATATTGTGTTCCACACTTAAATCTATATTAAACTTTAAAATCTCCTCTTTTATTTTGAATAAATCTGATTTTTATACTTTTTCTACTCTCATGGCAATAATTTCCTTAAAAAGGCACCTTACATATTTCGTACGTTACATATTTTAATAAATTCGAGTCGTAACTCCAGTGTATAATTGATCGATCAGAACCCAATATAAAGCAAAGTATCAATAAATAGCGCTAAATTATCTTCAAACAGGTTTAAGAATTTCTATGATGTATTATCATTAAAAATATTTTTATATATGTGTATACATTTAATTACTAATACAATTAGACCTTAGCATTCCACAAGATATTCATCACACGCGTCAATTCAAATTTTAAGGTGATTTTCGATTTACTGAACCACTTATCATCTGTGTGCTTTTCTATAAGTCTTACAAAATAGGCTGGTGAGGCAAGGTACTGCTGGGCATAATAGGCTGGTGAGGCAAGGTACTGCTGGGCATAATAGGCTGGTGAGGCAAGGTACTGCTGGGCATAATAGGCTGGTGAGGCAAGGTACTGCTGGGCATAATAGGCTGGTGAGGCAAGGTACTGCTGGGCATAATAGGCTGGTGAGGCAAGGTACTGCTGGGCATAATAGGCTGGTGAGGCAAGGTACTGCTGGGCATAATAGGCTGGTGAGGCAAGGTACTGCTGGGCATAATAGGCTGGTGAGGCAAGGTACTGCTGGGCATAATAGGCTGGTGAGGCAAGGTACTGCTGGGCATAATAGGCTGGTGAGGCAAGGTACTGCTGGGCATAATAGGCTGGTGAGGCAAGGTACTGCTGGGCATAATAGGCTGGTGAGGCAAGGTACTGCTGGGCATAATAGGCTGGTGAGGCAAGGTACTGCTGGGCATAATAGGCTGGTGAGGCAAGGTACTGCTGGGCATAATAGGCTGGTGAGGCAAGGTACTGCTGGGCATAATAGGCTGGTGAGGCAATGGACTACTGGGCATAATATTAATTGATTTCCTAAATGTAAATATTATTATCGTAGTCCCGATTGCCTCCTCTTCATCGCCTAGAAAACTTCTAATTAGCTCAACCTGGTCCTGATCGACAAAATTAATTAGAGATTACAAGTCAATTTTAGTGTCCGACAATTACGTATTATTCAATAGCGAGACATGAGTGCAATTTTGTTTCGTAATTTAATTCAGGTGAGAGGACTAAGACAGGGCCTAAAAAGCGGCGTCATTTAATGTTGATGTTTGAAGACTACTGTCTGTGATATGATTGTTAATTTTGCACTGCGCACCTCATTTCTTAAGTGATTCTTACAGTCCACTGCGCTAAGCCACAGAACTCCACAAGCACCAGCTGCCAACACCAGAACTCCACTAGCACCAGCTGCCAACACCAGAACTCCACCAGCACCAGCTGCCAACACCAGAACTCCACCAGCACCAGCTGCCTACCGCCTGCCTGTCAGAATTGCGGGTTTGGTCACTTAGACTCATAGAGGATGGAGAGGACGGGAAGGAGAATTCAAGCTGGAGGGGATAGGGTTGGGGGAGAGGCAAAGAGCTGAATCGTGGTGTTGACGTTAATACCTTACGCTATTTTCTATCGAAAAAGGAAAGGATTTTCTATCTTACTAATGAAACTAGTATTTTAATGTTATTTTTTCGTTTTTGTCACTTTTATCGACCAGAGATAAATGTGGAAAAGCTCGCCTCGAATCATTTAAGTTTGTCCCTGCCGGGCGTCACTTCTCCAGCGCCTTAATCAGTCATTCCAACATTAATGAGAGAACGATATCGCCGTAAATCCTTTTCTCTTTGATGAGAGCAGCGAAGAATATAAATCTGTTCAACATTGATTGCAACAAATCGATCGCTTGTTCAACCTGAGAAATGAACCTCATCGAATGTTATAAAAAGATAGCTCTTCCTTCAACGTTGATCTCCAGAATTGATGAGAACAAGAGCGATAGCCGTTAGCGAAGTCGAAAATAGGTCTTAACTCACTGACCATGACGTATTTATTAGGTTTCGCACAGCTTAATGTCGCATTAGACATTATGAAACTGGATAACACATAAATACCTTAATGTTTTTGGTTACAAACACTGCAAACGAACTGCACGACGCGTAACAATAGCAGGATGATTTATTTAATTTACTATTTTTCCAGCGTATGTTTGAAGTTAGACAGGCTGGAAATTATAGGTTTCCACTTCAGGCGAGCTTTGTCGAGCCCTTTTCGCAGAGAAATAGTTCCAACTTGTGGTTGTGCAGGAATTTTAGAAAGCTGCGGTCAAAATATGTTCGGATATACGTTAAGATTCTCAAGTTCTTATCACTTGATCAATAAATATCTTGAGCTGTACTATTTTACCCTGAAGTGCAGATGATAACAAGAAGATAAAAGGAAAACAATGAGTGCTAAGGGTGACAATAAAATGAAAAGAAAACAAGAGTCTTAATCCAGCGGCCATGGGGATAAGAAAGGCAGTTTCTACTATTCAAGAAAACTCTGTATTCAATAAAACTCTGTATTCAATAAAACTCTGAATGCAGAGAATAACAAGAGAATAGGAGTGGTTGAAAAGGATAACATGAAGCTACAAGGATAAATAGAAGTAAGAAAATAGTTAAAGGATATGAAGAAGCACCAATACCCAAACTCTCTCGATACCTGCCATGTGTTTTTTTAGGACAAACTGAATTCAAAAACACTTCAATTCTAATGAATTTTAGATCTTTGTATTTTAGGTTTTTCTCCCGTCACCACACTGTCAACATGCCCCGCGACAAAGACGTATCGGAAGCAAAGGTTCCCTTGACCTAGAGTGCCGGGACCCTCTGCCCCACCGCACCTCTGGCAGAACCAAACTGATCTCATCTCCTCAAGCCGCCGCCCTGCGCCGACTGGCGAGCGCCCGCACAAACCTGCTGGATGGGTCCGGCCCGTTACTGAGGGACAAGAACGAGTTCCGGACCGTCATTTGCTGAGCTCGTAGATAACGGGTCCCGTGTTTGTGGGTCAGTCAGCCGGTTCTTGACTTTCGTGGGCCAGCTGGGCGGTTTTTTGTGGCACAAGTTAGTCTCGGTCGCTGGAAAGAAAAAGTAGGTATTTGAATGAAGTAGGGCTGAGCGTACTGATCATTCCAACACAAAAAAGTTTTGTTAAATGCGGTCGGGTGTCAGACTGTGCGACGTGAGAAATAAATACAATCCAGGGTCAAAGATGTGTGATGTTCTTGATAATGCAGGGTGACTCGAAAAAATTGATGAAAATTCATGAAAATAAATTGAGGTATCTGTGCTACAAAATTGAAATTCATCTCATTTCCATTCCAGTGGCCTGAGTTCTACTTTCGTACCTGATATACGCTACTGAGTTTCCGCCGCGATTCTTGAGTAACTGCCTAAAACCATCCACGCAAAGTCCTTTCAACAAGCGATAAATATGAAGCGCCGTGCATCACATTTGATTTAACCTCATGTATCATATCATCTGTTTTATTTCATGTTTTATTCCATTTTCCTTAGATCAACCTATTACTCCAGTTTTAGCATCCAGTTTTAACCTCTAATCAGTCTAATGATTCTTTTTCATTTCCTAGCAAGCATCCGAAGCTAAAGAAAATAATTCGTTCACTTTAATCCCAATGAACCGTAACCATGATACGATGGAAACCCCCTCTTACAATTACTAAAAGATGAGTTTCAAATTTCTGCCCTACGTTATTGCTAAAGAGTGTATACGGCTATAAACAAAATATCAAGCAAGATTACCAAAATTTTATTATTACACTCGTATACGCGCTCCGTCAAAAATGACGGGATTTGCCACAATCTATCTATCTAT
>VOMN01036727.1:0-12574 GCA_014899125.1 Orchestia grillus
GTTGGACCGCCATAGTTAGCGACTAACTAATCGCTACACGCTCATTGCATCGTATTGAGTCGATAACCAGCTGGTCGTTTCCTACTGGTTTGTGGTCTTGATTAATGTAAGAAGCAGGAATTTAGGGAAAATTGATGACAAATTTCTAATATGCGAGTGCTATAGTTCATATTACCACGATACAGCGAGTATTAAATCCTGAACAATGGAGGCGAGTCATGCGCAAGAACGCACCAGGAAGAAGCGACGAGTCATCGATGATAAAAATGACATTGGTGTTGCATCTCCCATGAGAACCGAATAGCGTAATTTAAAACTGCAAGCATACTGCGTTGTTTTTGTAGTATTTATTTCTGCGACATATTTCTTTACAACACGTTGAGGGAAGTGTCAATGCCCTCTGTGCGAGCTGTGGTGCTGACGGGCCTAGCTAGTTGGTAACTTAATTGATTAATTGGTCATTATTGAGTTATAAATTATACATTCATATGAGTATTCACGCCCAAATCAGCGCCATAGAAGGGAAGGCTCTTCTAACGACGAGACGGCCCTCATCTCGTCACAATTGGGCGTTTAAGTAGTTTTAGAATTCAGACCTCTCAGCCGCGTTACTCGAATCATATTATCACGACTTTGTTGGGCCGACTGACACGTCTTAAATGTTGTGATGTTGAACAACTTTCTTTATTTTAAATTATTATACAGAAACGTCCCATCGACTTATATCCTCGTGTACGTAGAACAGTAGGGCATTGAAAAGTCACATCTAATTAGAGCTCCTTATTAATTAACGAGACCTAACTATCAATTCATCAATTATTTTCTTAAAATTTGCGATCGTACGATATCATGTAATAATGTTAGGATTGCTCTCCTAATACCCTGCCTTAAAATGACCGCTTGTACCTCCTTCTAAATGGCCTATACAAAAAGATTATAACGATACCCAATTCTTTAATAATGAAATCATTAACGGACGAAACATCAATCAGTATCCCAAACACGGATCACGACAACTGATATCCATCTGAACCAGCCGCGTTGGTAAGCGCCAGTTTCGTAGATAAGATTCTTAATATCGTATCGTAAATGAATGTAATCGAAAGGAAGGAAATTTTTTATTTGAAAATAAGTGATATGACAGTTTTTGGTCTACATAGTTTTGCTTATGAATAGTTGATTTCAAGGAAACGATGAGGAACATTAGTGACCTATTACATGCTTCATTGGGAAAATACCAGTGATCTCAAGAATAAGCATACCAAGTCCTATCATTTTTGACGGGTCGTGTTTATTAGTCAATTGTTAAGCATCATTCGGCAACAACTAAGAGAGAGCTCATTGAAGAGTTTCTCACTTAATCAAAACTTTTTGACAAACAATTCTACAACAAGTTTAAAACCATCCAATTTTACTTATCGGTAAAATTAATACTCCTCGTCACCAATAGCCAGTGAGGCTTGATAACGTTCTTATTCCGATAGTTCACAATCGTTTTTTCAGCACGACTTTGAACGGCTTGGGTACGTTCAAGAGTCTCTCGCTAGGGTTGGTCTCGGCCGTGAGAGTTATGCCGTCTGGTGGCTCGATTGAGAACCGCTGCAAGATGGCCGATGCAAGCAGGAACAACTCCATCCGGGCCAACGACTCTCCCAAGCACTGGCGTCGTCCTGACGGAAACAGATTATTACGATCGGATTCGGCTGAAAGATTAACAGACATGAAATTTCAAAAAGAGGAGACACTCATTTGAAACTTGTTTAAAACGGGTAACGGTAAAATTGATAAGCAGGATATCGTCACAACTGAAATTACCTGAAGGTACCAGCTCTTCCACTTACCAATCGAAAAAGGCAGGAATCCACTTTTCTTGCTACTTAGGTTTCCGTGCTCGTCCAAGAAATGTTCTGGGTAGAGCTCGCGAGGTCTTTCCCAATATGTTGGATCATGATGAACCAGTTCCGAACAGGCAATCACAAGGGAATCCTGGTGGTAGAAGAATGTGGCGAGATTAAGCAATTAATCCAACCTAGAACAAGCTTCCCAAGAATTTCAACCTACGCCATAATCAGGATGAACCTAAAACTTGGGATTATATGAGAACTGTTTTCGAAGAAATTACACGTAGTCCTCAATCCACGTTGCACTGGTTCTGCTCACGATTTCATGTATGTTCAAGATTCTTAGTCCCAGGTATTCGAAACATATTCTTGTGAATGCATATTTCGAACACCTGGCAATAATAGTTTTGAACATAAATCAAACAGTCCATGAAGCACGTTCACCTATCAAGAACTACCTGTATGTTTGAACTTACTTTAGGTATCATGTAACCTTCGAAGCTGACATCGGCAGAGGCGCGATGTGGCAACGCAATAGGCGCCAGCGAACTCAATCTCAGCACGTCAAGAAGCATCGCATCCACGTAAGGGAGCCTATTTATATAAAATCAATGTCATAACATGGATTATAAAAACTTTGCTCATCAAGTTTCCTCATTAAGTACTTAAAAGCTATTAAAAATTTGAATGAGACTGCTCAGAGGAACGAGAGGAACGCTGACATAGTTGTTTGAATGAAATTGCTCTGTGGGCTCCATGGTGCACTGGTTAGCTTGATAGCCTTGAAACTGGGAAGTTAAGGTTCGATTCCCGACTCAGACACTGGTTTTCACGTTACCACGGAGTACTTCCCTTGGAAAAGGAAGTTTAAACCTCACATCCCTCACGCGTGAGTAGTTGTAAGGTATTGTGGGCTCCATGACGTACTATTAGCGTGATGGTGTAGTGAGTGATGGTTTTATTAAGACGTGTTGGAATTAATAAAGGTTCAGACGCTCAAGGACCCTCAAACAAAGTGTATGAAAGAAATGAAGCCTGTTACATGCATCGACGCAGACATAGTTTAACTATTGGGATACGTCCGAAAGCTTCAATAATTTACATTTACGTTCTATTGCCCAGACGCCTATGCTGCTATCGTGTTTTAATAAAATGAAGTCATAAACTCCACTCCTTTTCGATGTATCCCCTTGACTTGCAATTGAAAATGTAATGTGATGTTGACTCTACGGAGCGTTTACATTATCAAGAATTTTATGAACCCCTTGCAAATTTAAAAAACTTAAAAATACGGGTGAGAACCCTGCGTGTCTATGTATGTCATGGAGACTAGAGATTACTTTTAAGGGACTTTACTTAAAAAGAGAGTAAGGAGGAAGGTGTTCTACAAAGACAGTTATAATACTCGCTATTTTAAGCCGAAACAATCCTCCTTGTTCTCAAATGGCTGAAAGTATTCGTGATCTACATTGAATGAATATATCATTGAAAAAAAGAGATTGATTTTCAATAGAAAAGAACACTTCATTCCCTAAGTTCACCAGTCACTGAATTCGAAATGGTACAACCAATTGAAACAACCATCATACAGGATGCGAAATATCAAACACGGTATGATCAAGAATTGGCACACTATGAAAAAGTCGTAGAAGACTTACTGGCTGCGGTCTGCGAGGGAGGGCAAGCGTGATCTAGGGACGACTTCATCCAGACAGCGGTGCACCCGCGCCTGGACCTGGGAGGAGGAGTTGTAATTTTACGTAATTCTCGACTTCTTCTATGTTAATACATCTAATCGAATTGTTAAATCACTCGGTGGAGGAGGTAACTTACAGATTTCAAAGTTTTTTATTTGACGTAAGTTTCTACAAGAAAGAAAAGCACGGGGCATTTGCCTATTTACATAAAAACGTTTCGTGTTCAATCTTGCGCCAGAAATTTGAAGTTGTCAAAACTTCAATTTAGGTTCCAGGTCAAATTAAAGCCAGTTAGGAAATATTGAAAGCAATTTAACTTTTTGGAGCATCATACAGCTGTTTTTACAAGATTTGAAATCTAGAATTTTGATATTAGATTGAAATATTAAGTAGGACTTACTTCACAGGTAGATATCACCTGGTATCATTATTCCCTATTAGAATCCTTAGCATAAAATAATTCCTTCTTGCCATAACTAAGGCAAACTATGAGGAGAAACTAGTCATTATGATTTTCTCGTAAATGCTGGACTTACCTCCTGGTATATCGCCATGTAGAGGATGACGAACCGTACGGTCGCTGACGTAGTGTCTGAGCCGGCCACAAACATGTCTCCCATGATGTTGCATAAGTTGTTCTCTGTAAAGCGAGTGGTTTTTGGCTTTAGAAGCCTTTAATTTATCAATTTCATAACTCATATTCAACAAGAAATTATGATAAAATTGAAGTCAACTGTAGGATGGGCCAATCTGACAACATCAAATAATTTTTTATCTTGTTCTCGCTGTGGTCGTTACCGGAGACGGATTTAAGACGTAGGGTGGGATGTGATACCCTCATGCGACGTCCACTCTGTTTACAGCCTGTAAGGACCAGTGGAACTATATATAGATCCTGATTTATGTGGATCCTGGTGGTTTTTATCCTAAATCCTTGTTGCTAGAATGATCCGGTTGTTGTAGGGTTAAGCTCAGTAACTTTGCTGTAAGACGTGAACTAATCGCTGATGGGTAAAATACATGAAATACATGGGCACTCGAGTCTTAAATTGGCACAGCGAGTACCACTGGGTACCATCGCGTACACGAGTACACTGGGTACCATCGCGTACACGAGTACACTGAAGGTAGCGCCATAACGCACGTCGCCAACATCACCGCACTCGTCCGCTGAGGGAAGAGAACTGTTACCCTATTTTAAAGAGTCGTAAATACGGGGTGCCGCAAAATGTGTGAACACTCTGTGATTGACCATCAAATGTGTATTAAAAGACGTACCAATAAGTATCATGAAACTGAGTAAAAAATCGAAACGTCAATATTGTTTGTTATAAACATTGAAAACAAATTATGAGATTTTCAATGAACAATGAACGATGAAACAATGAATATTGCTCCATGTTGGTATGACAGACACGAAGCTTGCGTGATTGTGAAATAGTTATTTGAAACTCCTTCACACTTGTGTAGAAACTTTCAGTTACGGTTACAGTCAATGAGAACCGCCATTTCGACCAACATGACTGCACTGCACTGCAACGTTCACGATGCGAACACGTGTCGTTCAAATTGCTCGGAAAAGTCTCGCAAGAATCGAAGAAAAGTTGGGCCGACCGAGCTGTAATCGATTTAAATCACGATCAAAATATTCTGAGGTAGAAAAAAATTAAAACGTCTCTCACGGTCAGGCTCGGAGAGAGGGGGAGAATCGTGCGAGCAGTTTTTGGAGATCAGGTAATGGTCGATGACGTCACGAGGGTTCTCCGGGTCCAGGTTACATCTGTGTTCTTCTACTACTTTCTGGAACACAAATCCATTGCTTTATACTTAACGTATATTAATGCGAAGAGCTATGGACTAAACTCTACATCGATATAAAAAACACACAATAAAATAAAGACTGAATATGAGTATTTTCTCTTCATTTCGAATGGAACAAAATTGCAATACAGACATATTTAAAAAATAAGAATGTTTTTGTTCGTTATTTCAGTTATTTTGCTTGCACCCAACCAACAAGAGTGTCACATCAGCTTGCCGTATCCTGCATTCAACGCACGAGCCGACATTTACGTCGAAACTTGAATTTCACCTCCGAAATAAGTTCGATTCTTAAGAGGGCAGAAGTGAACCCTGCTCCTGCAGCTAGCAATGGCACGTCTGGTTAGGCCTGACATCAAAAATATGAATTCCAATGCGAGCTGAAATTGATGTTCCTCTAGGAATTTCGACTCCTAATTCATCGACAAAAGATCACTCGCAAGGCGTCGTCGTAGCGCAATACATGCGTTGAGTCCTTTGGAAACGAACTGAAAATCAATCAGCAAACAAAGAAGTCAGCAAAACTAAATCAGCTGCTAAACGATGCTGAATTTGCAGGAAACCTCAAAAGATATAAGAAGAAACACACAATAGCCGCAGTTTGAAGAACGGTTCATCATTTGTTTTGCCTATGGTTCACATGTTCTCTACTTGCTCAGATCTTTTGAGAGGGCATTATGTTATCGTTATTTACGTACCGCCAATCAACGAGAGACGAGCGTTAGCGGTTTACGCACAATTTTTTAGAATTACTTCTTCAGAGTTGTTTCAACTTGTCCGAGTGCCCATATCTAACGGAACTTTCATAAACACAGTTCGTACATATGTACAATAGCAAGAAAAAATTTTACTTCTCGCTTTTGAGCTTTGAAATGAGTCAAGAATTGCATTGTCGAGCAGCAAATTCATGAATGAATTCCATTTAGACTTGCTCTTTCTTGTTGGTTTTCCTCGAGCCGAAATGTCCACTGAAGTTTTTCGTCAGAAAGTATAGTAGAGTCCCATGCTCTATAAAATAATTGAAAGCGCAAGGTTCCTTCTAAAGAACCCATCATTCAAAGTCTTAAAACGTCAAGTCGGAGTCGAACGCCAAGGGACTCAAGTCTGACATGGATCTAGAACAAGAGCAAAGTTAGCATTCGATGCCTATATCTGGGTGTCGCCGACGCTGTCTTCAGACTTTGACTGATCGTGTGATGGGCCCCTAACAAGCATAAATGGAATACAACTCACCCCAAACATGTCAAGCATCAAGTCCCTGTTCTTCACCAAGACGTGGACTTTCATGACGTGGTTGAGAATATACTGAGGCAACAATTTTTCGAGACCAGGAAGCACATCGAGGAGAAATATTGGTCCTTGCGCTATTTTCAGGTTCTCGCTCTCCAAGCTGATGTAGAGTCGTATCTCATCATCGCTGTAATCGTAGCGTTTGCCTGAGAGGAAGAAGGTAGAAATACACTGATCACTCGTATGGACAACCTGAGAGGTAGACTGTACTAACACACTGGTCACTACTTACATCCGACCTCTTCACTCTCTTCTTTGAATGATAATTTATATTTCAACATCATCCTCCATATTCCATACCATAATGCTGTATTGCTGTACACATTATGGTCCTTGACGTTCCTCATCCTGGTGTGACAATGGAGTATGTGACACTCATCCGACAAGATGAAGCTGCTTCTGACTTTCAAGTGCAATAACGATCTGTGACTAGCTCAAATTTCTTATCGTTATCGTAAATTTAGGTTTATAGTGAGAATATTCTCGGTGAAACATTCACTTCATATACCGATAGGGAGAAAAATATGTCAAGAAATAGATGTAAGAGATCTGATACGATGAACAGGATCAAGATATGTCTCGAATGCATCAGAAGGAATTGTAAGAACGAGCTCGCGACCGTCAAAACGTGACTTCAACTCAGTGTGAAATTCATCTCAGCCGTCGGAGAGAGTATTTGAATAGACTAGTCGGCAACAACAGGGCAAAGCTAAGGCCTTTCTGAACGTAAATTGCCAATGCAGTTATTCAGGATGCGTTTCGCATTATTGGACTCCGACTCCGTAAAGTCACTTCTCAGTTTTATTATCATGCACATTTGTCATCCTACTTTGAACGACTTCGCACAGTGACGTGGGAACCACATAAAAAATTCAGTTCGAACATTGCAGAAAATAAATTCTCATTAAGTCTTGTCTATACATACATAGAATGTTTAACGTACAAGACGCGCATAAATTCGGGCAACTATACAAAATTAATTTAATAACTCGATTCGTGTGTAGATAACATCCGAGTTGTTAACTATCACAAACGTCTCTTAATAAAGTAAAAACATTTCAAATAGTCTCGACTATTGACTCACTGGCCAGCATTTGCCAGATAACGTTGAGGACGGCGNGAGAACCGTCTTGCCCATGCCAAGATCTCGCAGCAGCCGCATCAGGAAACGGCGGTTCTCCGACCACAGTGGGCCGTCGCTGTTTATCACACCTACACGAAACTTTATTAACTCTAACACAGTTTTCATACAGTTTTTGTAGGTTTCTCACTGCCTTATAACTTCTGACGCTTGTGGTTTAAGCTTCCTGTTCCAAGGGAAGGGTTCCCTGGTTCAGGAAGCTTAAACCAGGGAGTCAGGAAGTTGGGAGTCGAACCCCGGCTTCTCAGTTGTGAGAGGAACACTGTATTAGTACCCCATTGAGCGCCCTAGCATATCCTCCGAACATATCTCAAATCACGAGAGACAGTCTGCTAAAATTACACGAGCATAGTACTCATACTTGAATCAGCGACCGATATTCATAAACTGACCAACATTCATAGATTACTGTTATCGAATGTGTGATGATAACCAAGTTTTGAGCAAATTTTAGTCAATTTCAAATTGGGGATGTCAAATATTGCATTTGTGTTAAGAATCGTACACATATCATGTACGTGAACACCTTTCCTTACCCTGGCTTTGAAAACTCTAAAGTTTGCTTATGAGATGGACGACGTATTAGTTCTAGAAGCGAACAGATATTCATCAAACTGAAACGATGGTGAAGTGCAAGAGTGTTAAACATGCAATTTTACGTAATTCGCAGGTAGTGGCGAGCTCAGGAGCTATCCGGACCACGCACCGTTGTTTTTCCAGCTATAGAGCAGTTCGAAGGAGTAGAAGTGGGCTCTCCCTTGGATGTCAGGGTGGTTGAAAGCTTTCTTAACGAGCTCGTAGTCTGCAAGAAAGATGATCTTTCGAGATCCCCACTTGGTCCTGTAAGATCAAACGAAATTATTCTTACGGCTGTTGAAACCTTGTCGATGGAAAATAGGATATGACATGTGTGCAGTCGTGGTTGATTTCAAGAAGATAACAGAGCTGCCCTGTGTATCAGCCATAAATCCTTTTGGTATCAAGATGCCCGAGTTTCATTTCCCATGAGTCACCATAGACATGGAAGGTCGCCACAAGGCTCAAATTTCTCCACTAAAATGACCATATTACCATTTCATTTCTAATACCGTTACTACGATGTCCGAATCCTCTTTCGGACACAAGTGTCCCGGGCACTCACGTGAAGATGTTCCCGTAACGCTGCCTCATCTCCCTCAACTGCTCAGTGAGACCCCTCTTTGGGGACGGCAGCTTCCCCAGGATTGGCAAGCCGAAGGTGCCTGGGGAGGAGCGTATAGGGAGGGGTCAGGTGGGCAATCTGCGAAAGATTTATTTCTAATCAGATACGTGGTCCTCCAAAGCTAAGTGGTTGAGTGAGGTAGAGTGTATTTTATACCCATGAATTTAACTCATAACATTTACTGAAGCACAGAGAACTATTTTTAGTACAGCTTATTGGGTATGTTCATCATACAAGAAAACAACAGCATAAAAATTGAGGCTATTTTTACTGGTACATTTAAAATCTGGTGTCAACCCAGTAGCAAGATTAGGAGCTAGCAATAGACTGGATGTTCATTTAGTGGTATTTCTGTAGAGTCCACATATTGTTCCGCAAGTGTACCTCACAACTTCGTTGGTTCATGAACAGCAGGGAAGTCATTTTTATATGAGCCGTGGTCTGTCGGCAGCTCCTCGTCTGCTCGTGATTCAACTAATGTAGCTGAATTAACATCACAACACAGGCTGTTACTGATGTATCATACCTACAACGGGTTGTAACGTAAGTACCACAACTACCATAACACGGGCTGTAACAAATGTATCATGCCTACCATAACACGAGCTGTAGCATAAGTATCACAACTACCATAACACGGGTAGTAATTAATGTACTGCACCGACTATAACACGGGCGGTGACCAGCGTACCACACCGACCGTAATTGTATAGATTCAAATTGCCCCCGTAGCGCGTTCAAGACAACACCAGCACAGCATATAGAGGGACCTCTACGTTTTGTTGCTTGGACCTCCGAGCTACGCCGTGGCCAAGAAATTTTATGAGGAAAGATACACTTCTAAGGACACGGAAAACAATGGTACCTGTTTTTTCAACACGGTAGCTATGAACGACCGTAATGGCAAACATAACAGGGCGAATTATGAGTATTCCAAAATCGGGCTCTGAAATGGAGCATGTAGCTATTTTCGTGGCACCGCTAACAATATATCGATTCTTAACAACACTTTGTACGTTATCTCTGATATGACCAGCCTGTGACGCGTAGGGCATTGTCAGCTGTAGAGGTCACGCAGGTACTGCAGAAGTTCATTATAATTTCCCTCGCTTACTGCACACTTCTTGAGAATTCATCTTTGCCTAACGTAAGACTTAAGAGCGAGAAGCTAAAATGTAGTCTACAGTAAATTGCTGTACGTTGGTTGTTTTCCTAATCTTGATAAAAAAATGTGTAGCTTCTTAAATTTATGGGAAGCGTTGTAGCGGAAGTGTGAGCTACCTACAGAATCTAAAATTCAGTTGCATTTAATATCGGAAGAATAAAAAGAGAACTACTCACCAGGTGGCATATTCCCAGGCTTCTTGGAGGTAAAAACGACGAGCGCCAGAAGCACAAGGAAAATTATGAGCTCAAGTAGCATGTTGTTCTGAAAATGGTTCTATGATAGTCACCACATGCAGAGGTTCAAAATGCCGTCGCACGTTGGCAAGCTAAAAGTTTACTAGTCATTAAGTTCAGTGGTTATCACATTTAATGTTAAGGTTATTTAATGTCCAGTACGGAGGTTAACAAGTTTTCGATGACACATGTCATTATTCTAACACGAATGTGTTTTTCTAACGAAGCCGCTCCTTTCTTCATGGGAAACTCTAGAGTCTGGCCAATACCTTTTTTATTTAATTCTGCGTAGTTTGCGACACAAGCAGTGAGTAAAATTTCATGAAATCCAAGTAGGGCGCGACCTTGAAGTGGACTGCGGTTGGTTCATTCCAGATGAAACAGCCTCTTGGACGTCTGTGCAGCACTTCTGCATGCATCTAGTCAGTGTTTGACGATAAAACAATCGTCCACTAAGCGTATCCTTTAAATCAGAGACCCGATGTAACGGGTCCCGATGTAACGGGTCTCAATTGTGACATTAAGTTTTCAAAGTTCGTAAAATATAGCTTGAAAGCTTCTAACTTCATATACCAGTTGGACAATTCGTTTGACTTCAATAACCAGCTGGATAATTCTTTTGACTTCAGATTCTAGCTGAACAATTAATTATGCAAATTATTAACATGATAAGAGCACAAAATTAAATACATACCTGCATATCGAAAAAATAAAGCTCACGGATGTAAAGAATTAGCAGGGGATCATGAAATTCAAGGTTACGCATCGGATCGTGTAAACATTCGAAATACTTTACCCTAGAGAGACCTACGACGAAAAAACCTTTACTTCAATTAATGAATGAGTGGTCAATTCTACGTAACTATGCAAACGACTCTTGCATGGAATAAGAGGCCTTGAAAAGACATCTCGGTTCTCACAGTTGAAAACTTGGGCCAGAACAACAGTGAAAACTTTGTACTGGAAGTTGCATTCGATTCGACACTTTTAACATAAAAACATAGTAAGTCGTATAACTAAAGCAACAAAAGCCGTAATAATCGAAAAAGGATCGATTTAGATGGAGGAGTATATTGATGAATCAATCACGATACCAAAAAAATTCACAGTGTATGAAAAAGTAGAAATTGAAAATGCTAAATGCGAATTAGAAATTTTCAATTCTTTTATAACTTGACTTTAGATAGGATTTGTATCGCATGACTAAAAATTCTAGTAGATTGTAAGCCAAAAATCACACTCGAACACATCTTGCCACTCTCTAGCAACGTGAAAATTTCAAAGCTCAATTTATCTCGAACAAATAACTTGAACCTGTGCTTGGTTCAGTTTTTTTTTCGAAAAAGTTTGTCTCCTATAACGCGAATCGCCTCCACCTCAACACGGCGCGAGTCCCGCGCACCAATGGCTGGCCTGCACCGCTGTGAGAAGGTTGTGGGTGTGCGCAGTACGGCGAGTAAAGCGGCCCTAATCATTACGACCTTGGAGCAATCAAGACTGTAGAAGGACAGGTATGTGTATTGATGTGGTCATTTAGATTCTCTGTAACTGCTCATTTGATTGATTATTTCCGTAGATTGGTCCTGCACTTGGTGCGTTTTGATACCGTATGCATGTCCTTTCATTGCTGTTATACTCCGCGCACTCTGATACGATGTATTTTCAAATTAGTACTTATCTCGTACTTCGCACTCATTTAAATGTCCTTTTACACCTGTTTTATATCCCACGCGTAATAATATAATCTCACGCACTCCATTTTTACACCTCAGTCAAAGCGTTTAATCACATGTTTATTTTTTATTTTTATTACTATAGTAAGTGGTTATTCAATCATTAATTGACTATCTATATGTTTTTCTTTAACGAAAATTTGCACTCCATCCTTAATCAGCGTAAGCTGAAATATTCCACCTGAACCACTAATGAAAAATAAACGTGCAAAGTGATAATGCGGTGGATGCATATTCTGAACAGTCACGTTTGTACGTGCATACCCAAATCCAGCGTACATAGTTTAAGCCCTTTGGTGAATTGTTATAATTTACTTTCCAAGTAACTTCGTAGCACTGTATTAATATTGCGTAGAATAAGACAATTTATCGAGAATTGCACCCTATGCCGAAAGCTAGAGGCTACACTTGCTCGATAACCTTGCATCAACAAGCCCTCCTCACGACTG
>VOMN01036742.1:0-64284 GCA_014899125.1 Orchestia grillus
TTCAATATTGTTTAGAGAGATTCTCGATGAAGGGGTACTGTCATCTACAATTAGAATAAACTTAAAATATGAAGTGCATTTTACAGTTATTGTAAATAATGTACAGTGTTACTAGATGTTGTTATAATATAAATGATTTATCTGTTTTAATTTTAAATTATAATTAATACTAAAAATAGCTAATCAATTACTAAGCCATCAGGAATAATTTAGCAAACTACAGTTCAAAAAATCGTAATAAATTGCATGACTACCTGAAAATTGCTTGCAAGACTTGCTCTATATGACAATCTGTGCCCAATCTGTTTTCGAAGTCAATAAGTTCCAGATCTATTCTATGGAGTTCAATTACGAAATGATTTTAACTTTTTCATGTTGTAGCACATGCAGTTTTATAGGTCAAATTTTCTCTGTATGAATAACAAGAATATTTGAGGTCATATTCGTATTAGCAAATGACCTCCCACGACCATATTATTTCAATTCAGAAGGAATTCCATGATGCATCAATATTTGATGTACCTTCTTGTCCATTATGCAAGCGATTTTACTTGATTTAGTCCTGCCGTTTCCAAAAAACAGAGACACCTACCTCGAAAATAACCGATGTAAATGTTTGGAAGACTTAATTAGCAAATGGCACGCTTCTCGTTGATATTTCTGAGCTCACATTGCTCCGTGGTGTAGCTCTTGCGGCCTGCCAGCCAGAGCTTCTCGTTGATATTTCTGAGCTCACATTGTCCCGTGGTGCAGCTCTTACGGCCTGCCAGCCAGAGCGGCAGTCCACCACTCGCCGATGTACGATGGATGGCGTAATTGAGTGAGTGCACCTCAAGCCCGCGTTAAGAGGGTAAAAGTGACGTGCTCATGGAGCATCAGTTGATAAAATGGCTGAGAAATCAATTTTACCATTTACATCAAATTAGATCAAATTCATGCACTTTCAAAATTTACTTCATGTCAAGGAGAGTACGGATGATGACGCTCTGTACATAATACTGACTAATGCTTAATTGATCATATAAATATGAAGGTGAATGCAAAAAAAATATGTATGAAAGTACAAACATGGTGTAAAATTATGGAGGATTGAATACATCTATGCAAAAATAATCCCAACGTTCAACCTATGAACCTGATTTCTTTTCAACCAATGTTTCTACTTACTCTGTGCGAAACCTCTCCTCCTCCGTGAAATGTGGTCCTCTAGGCCAAGCTTGGGGGGGGGGCCAGTATTATGAAGTGATCCAACAACATCCCTCGCAAAAATCATTCAAATCGTTATGCAAAAAATCTTCCCCATAAAGGGCCTCCGAGGAATAGTGTAATCCAACTGCCTCCCTCACGAATGGGGCCCATGGAATACCGTGATCCAACAACCTGCCTCACGAAGAATCTTCATGCAAATTTTCAATCAGTAAACATCTCTCACAGAGGGTCTCCATGAAATACCATTATCCCACAACCTCCCTTACAGAGGGTCTCCATGAAATACCATGATCCCACAACCTCCCTCACAGAGGGTCTCCATGAAATACCATGATCCCACAACCTCCCTTACAGAGGGTCTCCATGAAATACCCTGATCCCACAACCTTCCTTACAAAGAACCTTGATGAGAATCATTTCAGATCCAGTAAGGTTCATGCTAGGGATTTCAGGAAAGTTTATATTTCAGGGAAAACATTGCCAGATACATTAACAAATTTTCATGTTCGCGACTCTCAATCAAAACTCAATCATGAAATAGTACGATAGTTTTCAGTCACAGTCATGAATGGAAATAATACTTGTAACGTTTAAATCAATGAAAAAATCTTCTATTGAAGGGTTTGATAATAGCAATTAGTCATCGGGCTATTTTTCTTTGTATTTATACAACGTACAACTTCTTTCTAGCTATATTGTTATAATCTTTAAAACGATCATTCTCCTCACGATTTCTGCTCCCATAATAGCGGATATTAGCTCATTTTTCTCTCCGAAATTATTCTTCTAAGGATTATTCTTCACTTGATAATTCTGCCTTGTATCATCTTTCATGTTAGCAGTTTTGCTTGGCTTAATTTTGGTCGTGAAGTAATCTTGTGTCGGAAACTGTGCCCTGATGCTCTCTAATTACCAGCTGGGCTGGAAGGTGCACTTCTTTGCCGCTGTAAAGTGGAAGTTTTAAATTTCCGAAGCCTCAGCCTCTTTGCTCAGTCATCAAAAGACCAGCCCTTAATTGTCAACGGTAATGGATGAATTTAAAATGGATGATCGTACGGTCGGAGCTGCGTGATTGACCTTTTGTATTTGATTGATTTTTTGCTTTATAGAGTAAAGCTTATTCAGTTTAAATTACTACGATTATGTGTCTCAGCGTCCTTTTCAACGATGATGCAAATTTTTCAATCATTCTTCATAAAGAAGAAACACTTCAGCTGAACTGATGGTAGAGGGATGCGGTTATCATACTGAAACGAGAAAATTCCACTCACTTTCATCATTATTGAAATTTCGAGAAACCAGATAATACATTCATTCTCCCAGGTGAACACACTCGATCACCCAGGAGTGGGGGCTTGAAGAAGAGCTTTGCTTTGAGTGGGTCTTCTCTGCGGAGTCATACTATACTCGTACATAAAATTGCACGCAACTCGCACCTCTAACTCGAAGCCAAATTGTATCTAAGCCATTGATGTCACATTGAATAGAAATATGAGTCGACTGTGAAAAAATGCAGCAAATACTCGGCGCTTTGTCGGCACATTTGAAGGTGCAGCGAATCTGGTAATCGCGAGTCCCTACTCCGCTCTGGAGTTCTGGTCGCTCACTTGAATCAATTAATCGCAATAGCGACTTGCGGGTAAAATTTTTTCGGTTCAAAGGAAGTCTTTTGTAGAGTGTGTGCTGATAGTTCAGCAAATTAAATCCAGGGTAAAAAGCTGCTTTAAATGATACAGGTAGAAATATAGTAACTCTTACATTAAACGTGTAGGAAAATTAAGCTCAAGTTTTGAGATGACCTAGTTGAAGTAAAACTCTGCTATTGGGAAGCATTTCACACGCTGTGATGTTCAGCATAAATTACGTCTATCTTCATTCCCAAGCTCGCAGTAGGTGCAAGCGGATGTTTCAATTTCAAGTGCCTGGTATACACATGTGCAAACCCATCACAAACCCATCATCAGACGAAGGCCAAGTGAAAGGCATAACCAGTCGTTAGTAAACCTTTCATGCAATCTTTCATTTCAATTATTTCAATTCTGTGCGAAGCTGGTCACCTGGTGCTGAATTGATAGTTGAATACTAAACCTGAGACGCAACTAAGCTTTTTCTTGAGCAAACCTCTCTCGCCATCGCGTGATATGTAACGTGGTGTTGTGTAACGTGGTGTTGTGTAACGTGGTGTTGTGTAACGTGGTGTTGTATAACGTTTTGGTGTGTAACGTGATGTGTAACGTTGTGTTGTGTAACGTTGTGGTTTTTAAGGTTGTTTCATGAAACGTTAGAAAAAAATAGAATAGCGCAAGAGAATCGCGCCTGATGGCCCATACTTGGGTGTCTGCTCAAGTTCCGTCCGTCCGACACAATCACGCACAGGCAAACGATCAGACGTGGAATAGGAGGGCAGGACAGACAAAAGTTCTGGTAGTATAGCTACCATCTGTGTTCTGCGACCACCATCACCACGACCGCACCTACACCGGTGCCAAGGAAAAGAATTCATTCAGAAATGAAGCAATCGTATTCACACTCGTTCATTTTCCAGCACAGGTATCAGAACGTTCGTTTTCACCTAAGTAAGTGGATGCTCTGCAATTTTAGGATCATATTGTTGACAAACCTTCTTTTATCATGTTGTATTAGGTTAGGTTGAACTCCCTGAAATAGTCTTACTTATAAAATTATGGCAAAGACAATATTTTAAAAAATATATTTTTTATTATTACACTGTCATTTCATAAAACTGAACGTATCGGCCACATCTGAAGCCATTGTCGACTGCTGTAAAATAAGAGAAAGACATGAAATAAAGTCACTACACTTTCTTTGAATAGAAGGTACCAAAGTGTGGAAGAAAATATATAAAAATAGTTATACATATATATAAAATGCAAAAACAAAATAAATAAAATACAAAAACTTATGATACAATTTTGAGGTGATAGGACAATTGCATGTTCTTCAATTTTGATTTAAGTTATGAAATGAGCTAATATTCTAACATATTTTAATTAGTGGCATTGGAGTTAGAGGCAAAACTTGAAATTAAAAACCTTCAATTGGTACTTTGGTGCCACTTTTGCAAGCAAATTCTCTAACTGATGAATAAGGAGGGAGGACTAGCTAGAATTGTACCTGTCCTGGGAGACCGGCCTGCATGCTCGTGGAGTCCAGTTCTAAAATTACGTTGTGAACATCCAACATCATCCTATCCACACAGTGGGCAACACAGTCCGACCCACACAGTGGGCAACACAGTCCAACCCACACAGTGGACAACAATACCTGTAAATGGTTCCAGAGCAGAGTTCAGGCGGCAAGCGGTCCTTAAATTTAGACAGCGAGCCTAATATAAATTTATTCGTCAGAAATGGGATAAAATCTATGCAGGGAAGAACTTGGCCAGTAAACTAGACAGATGACTTGAAACTGGTGTCATTCTATAGGGATTTTGACTCATTCCGTAATAGAGTAAACTAAAGTACAACTTCATTTTCTTCACTGTCATTTGTAGGGCACAGGAACATACTTTAAATCTAGAAATTTCTTTGTTACCTTAGACACTAATTGGACAAGAAAACCATTTTCATGGAAAAAACTACGAAGAAATTTAAATTATTGGTGTACTGCGAAGTTGTCCGAACTGAGATTGAAAGGGCAAGTTACTACATAGTGTTTCTATACTATTGATTTTATAGCGAAACGGACAAAAGCTGGAAAAACAAATTCCTTAGCCCGTAAACTTCCTTTTGGGATACGCAGATGTAGCGAACTTATCGTATATTTTTCTACCGAGCAATCAAGAATTGGCACATGGTGCTTCTTCAATTCAACTGTAAGGTTAATATTTTGATGTTTACTATTGAGGTCGGCAAAAAATTTGGGAGAATGAGTATAATCCTTGAATAAAAGAAAAGTATCGTCTACATATCTTCGATATAAAAATAATTTAAAATCTGCGGGACATTGAGGAACGCTTTCCTGTTGCACGTGAACAGGAATCAAGTATTTCGATGACCCGGTCACGCTACTTGAACCTGGGACCGCTACCTAGGAGGCAAGCATGCAGCTCGCTGGGTGGTCGAAACTAGGGTGAGAAGGTGTCGGACTAGATTTGCTTAGCTCGTCACCGTGATTAGTCGAACAGACAGAGTCTAACATTTCCTCATGAGTAGCAATATGCAACGTCCATTCCATCGTTCATAAAAATGTTCAATGGCTCGATAAATTTTCATTAGACTTTAACCGATATATTACATTCCTCATAGGTTGATGCACTATTATTTGCATCGTTCCATTATAAGTTTCATCATGGGGAGAGAGAAGAAATGCGTGCATGAAAAAAAAATCCTTAAATGCTAAAAATTTCATAATAGCTGGACAGAAAAAAGGTCGGCAAAATTTTTAAATAAATTCCCTCACTGTAGAAATAAATGCACGCAAAATTGCGATGAATTTCAAGCGCACGCTGTCGATCCGATAACGGAACGTAAACACACGACAGAATACCGCTCAAATTTTATGAGGTCCTCAAAATTAGGCCATTGGTTGAAAAATATTTGGCGATGCGACAAATATTTCCGGGGTCGCTTTACGCAAGCATAGAGGATAATGAAGAGAAAATTGGAAAGAGTTCTTTAGCTTCGCTCTCTTGAGAAACATGAAGAGGGGCTCAGAATCGAGTGGCCTGAGTGGGAAGGTTAACTGGAGCCCACAATCAAGAGGCCAAAGTGGGAAGGTCTGTAGAGGTTCTGATGCGACGAGCTTGAGTGGGGACGTCTGCAAGGGCTCTGAGTTGGAGAGCTTGAGTGGGAGAGTCTGCAAGGGCTCTGAGTTGGAGAGCTTGAGTGGGAGAGTCTGCAAGGGCTCTGAGTTGGAGAGCTTGAGTGGGAATGTCTGCAATGGCTCTGAGTCGGAGAGCTTGAGAGGGAAGATCTCAGCAAGCGGTATTTTGAGGGGTAAATTTTTTTGAGAAAATATTCGAAAATGAGGCATCCAGCGTAAGGGATAATTTAATCACAGAATGTTTTCCTCACAATTTCCATTTTAAGCTCCATCAAAATTTATTGAACAGCTTGAGAAAAAACTCTGAAGTTCAGTCACGAATCTTTCCTTACCCTTGAAACGTCTCGGCCTATGATTTCTTCAAATGTAGATAAAACTAAAACGATTCATAACAAAGTTTCACACCATTAATTAATACAACACAGAAGAGCAGCTGAGAATCACCTTAAAGAAGGTTCAATCAATTCTTAAAATTATCAACCTCTTCCATCGCTCGCCCAAGCATGCTGAAAAATGTATCGTCATCAACACAATTTATGTTAGCATTCGCCTTAGCGCGCGGTGTCTTCTTGATGATCAATTTTGCTAACACTTCCAGGATAAAGCCATGCTGGGCGAGCCTTACTTCTACTATCCAAACTCTAGTCCAGCCACGGCAGCAATCAGAGAAAGATTTGGTTTACGCTAGCACCATCTTGGCCCCACAGGAACGACAATTGCTTTGTCTCATCTCCCTCCGTGAAAACAAGAGCGTAGGTGTGTGGTTCTTGCTTGCTGCTGAGGGAATTTTTGCCCTTCTTCCGTAGGGAAATGGTGGACTTTGCCCAAGTTAATTGGTTCATTCATAACATGTGCTGTGAAGTAAAATGAATTTGGCATTATGATTGTCGGCCTAATAGGAAATTTGGCGTGAGAGATCGTCCATTATAGCAAAATTATGCCTACTTTACCGGTCAAAATACAAGCGAAATAAGCTTTACAAACATTTCATTTGAGATTATTTTTGATTTAACATCTTGGTCGCTTACAAAGAATTTGGGTCCGGCCTGGTTGTGGAAATCATGACCGTCGGTTCGCATAGGGATGCTGCAAGGATTTTGACCTCACATGCAATTCCTCAGCACACAGCTCCAGATCCCATGGTTTTCAGGAGAGGTTCATGCGCCTAGTTTTTTTTAATATTTGGTTATTCACCTAATGGTCATCAAATTGAAGATTAATGGATACCATGGGTATCCATTACACATGGTGCAAGCACATGGTGCTTGGCATATGTGAGTTGCTTTTCAACATATTAGTGACCATAAGGTTGGCGATTCAATGCATGTTTTTTCAAGGCAATCGACTGAAATCTTGTATACTCTATGTCTGTCGAAAACACAGTAATAAACCTCCGTGTTGGATTTCCACACGCTATAGAATGCATGTTATTCACACGTTTCACAAGCACATAGCACCGAGAGGTTTTTATTTTAAATTTACAAGTCCCGTGGTTACCCACAATGGTCCATTGGTAGAGCCTCTATTTTTGCTCACTCGAAGGTTGTGAAATTCTGATCGTAAGACTCAACGTTGTTCTCTCTTACTAGCTGACGAACTTTTTCCATTTAAAAAATTCTCATTCAAAACCGTACTACTCGTTTGGCGGGATAACTATTCTGAAATAACCAGCACAAGACGAGAAACTATACGCGTCACTCGATATTGAAATTGGTACTTAAATATAGAGGAAGATAGCAGGTTGTTCAGATCTCAAACTGAGGCGTGAAGAGTTTTAAAAGCTGGATGGAGGCAACAAAAACATGATTCAGTGCAATAAGTTCGCATACTATATTATATTTTAATAATCATCGCAGCTGCCAATTAGAAGGACTACCCTCAATGACGTCACATGTCACTTTACGCCATGAAATTATAACAGCTATCATTACAACATTTAATCAGTTCAATTCGTGGTGATATCTTCTCCCCACGAGTTCTAAATTATCTACTGTATTAAAATTATTCATTGGCGAAAGATAAAAACTTACTAAGCTTGCTAAAATACTTTCACCGAAAAAAAGAATCCACTATAGTCGGATGCACTCAGCAAGTGCGGAAATTGCAGCTTAGGCAATTTTGCTTATTAGTTCTGCTAAGCTGTCCGCTATGTTTCCGTGTTTGTTTTCAAAGTAATCTTCTAGACTATATAGAAGCACGATTCTTTAGCACGAAATCATAATAGAACGAAGCAAATTCTTAAAGACTTAAGAAAAATTCCGTTACAGCCGCATGCTTTCATTCTTTTTAAAGAACGGACAGTTGCGTAAGAGACACACCACCATGCCCGGGCTTGAAGTCGAGCCTTATAAGTACAGTGTGTCAGGCAGCGCAGATCCGCACACATCCATATTCACGGTGTCATCAATATGCACGTACTGGGCCGTACGTACCTCAGTATGCACGTGCTGGGCCGTACGTACCTCAATATGCACGTGCTGGGCCGTACGTACCTCAATATGAACGTGTCGGACCGTACGTACCTTAAAACACTCCTATTTTCGAAGATCAGATCGCGTGTTGTCGTAGCGTTATCCAGTCAGACGTCTTTCACGAAAACAAAGGCAGAAAAAACAAGAAAAGACAGATCAAAGCAGTAAGTCCGGTAGTCTGTTGTTGCTCTCGTGTATCTTTGTTGTATGTTGTTGCCTGGTGTACTAGAGGCAATAGAAATAGACACTAGCGTATCATCCAAAATGCTTTTTGGCATCCTTGAAACAGTCCTAAGAAATATTTCGAAATTTTGGTAAATGTTCTGAAGCGCTTTTGTATTTACACTGAAAGTGGACATAATTTTAGAGCAGGAAGACTAGCCTTCGTTGAAAGAATTCCTTTTAACTTTATTTCATTTGAAGTAACACTTTTGCTCTCCATGAAGCCCCTAGCTACGTTCTTTTTTGGTACTCAGGCGAAATTAAAAACGCCCGTCCTTACATTTATTACCAGCTTGTGCATTGGTTACCAAATGAGCAAGATGTTTCAGTTAATTTTTTAAATACGCTGGGTGCAGCCATAGCAGAACATGTACTTCGCGCGTAGCATAAAAATGGAGCCAGAATAGAACATCTTGACAACAACTTATATTTTGAGGCCTCGTGAAGTGTGAAAACCGAACATCAATTTCGACGCATTTAACAAAGACAAAACACTAACTCTGGATTAACCCGAAAATGAATTAAGTCTCCGAGACTAGTTCCATGGTGTAGTGGTTAGGGTGATGACCTGGCAGCCGAGAGGACCAGGGTTCGATCCTCGGCTCAGGTAAGCATTTCACGTGACCACGGAGTACTTTCCGTGGGAAAGAAAGTTTAAACCACACATTCCTAACCACACCAGAATTTGTAAGGCATTGAAAACCCAACGGTAAAACGTGTTGGAATTAATAAAGGTTTCTCCTGTGCATTCACCTACCATCATCACGTCTGACAACTATGGACTTTTATCGAGTTAATCTTTGTTATTCAATGAAATTATCTGAGGTTACATATCTGGGTCACTTTTTTCTGATTCTTCGTTTTCTTCTTTTTTGATTTTTCGGGTAAGAGATCCAAATTTTTACTTCTATTTATCACAAAAAGATTTATCTAAAAGTCGAAAGAGTCAATCACTTAGTAACTATTCTTTCATAAACTCTTACTCTTCTAAATCTAACTGTAGTGATATTTCTCTGGCAGCTTCGCGATCATTTTCTTGTAGGAAAGTCCAATCTCTTTCAACGCTCATATACTTTCTGAAAAGAACATATTTTTTGTAAAAGTTCTACGATATTAGGAACAATCAGCACATTTAAGTATTTGCCGGAGGTTCCCTTCATAATTTCAAAGTAACGCTTTCGAACACGATTGTATTTTACCGGCAATTCTGCAGGCGTCGGTCGTATGAAGGTGGAGCGCTCGGGAACGAGTTAACGGCTATTGAACTAGAAACTAGAGCTTAGCAAAGTCCTAAGCAGATAATAATGAGCCATCCTAAGTCTATGAATAACTTCAAGATCTACGATAACTCACAATGAACAACCAAAATTTTTTTTTAGAAATAGACAAGCTGTAGTCTCACATTTTATTCAAACTTTTTCACCAGTTGGTTTCTATTGTCATAATAATTGTCCTGTTTTTCTATTGTCCTCCCTACCGACGTCATAATCATTGGAGTTCCTCGAATTCACAATTTTTTTGTGAGTAGGGTGAGTTTATTACAACGTTTCCCGAAAGTCTCTCGCCTTGAAGAAATCTCAGTCGCATCAAATTTTGTGAACTACCACCATTTCTGTATTTCTCCGATTTGCAACACTTCTAACAACTCAAACTAGTTTTCTTTAAAAGTTATTTATTCACTGAAAGCTTCGAAACCCAGCAGTGTTATTGCTCCAGCAGATGTCCTCGTGCACTGCAGCTAATGGAGGCTGCCCGCTTGGTGAACAACACAAAGTTCTCAGCGCTTCAGAAGTTCAGACGACTCATAAAATTAGCAACTTTCAGAGAGTTTTATCCGTTACGATAACGCACGACGTCGCTCGCTCAGCCCCTCACCAATTTCCGATTTTAAATGAAACTCTCTCGATAAGAAGTGCGCTAGCGGCGACTGCGGAACTCATCGGACTAAGCTGGGCTTTGGTTTGCAATTTGGCATAGCAGCAACATTCTGATTTTGATTTGAACTGCAATCCTAAGCAGCGATGTCCATTGAGGGCTGCCTGAAAGGGGAGCGACAATTCTTAACGAGATGTTCACGCTAACATGCAACGCGTTAACACGGCGTAAAAAAAAGAAAATCAGTGACTTTCTGCTCCACATTAAGTCATTCGGGGGAAACGTCCGTTCAGTCGATATCAAAGCGTAGAGCGAATTCATGGAAAGGAATGTTTGATTTAAAATAGTGCAACTAGTTTCCGGCCTTTTTAAGAAAGAAAGTACAGTTCATAAGGCATCTTTACGGGCATCACTAGAAAGGGTTTTGATTCAATGAAATGGTGCACTCTACACCCCCGAAGTTAATATGAATTAGGCTCGACAAGGCGCGTCTGTGGGAAAGAACCTCACCTAATCGAAGTGAATGCAGGCGACGAGTCTTCCAAACTCTTGAAATGATTGAAACATTTGAGGAGTTGGGAAGAGTTTGTAAGAGACGATGATTGCACATATTCCTGCATCTGACAACTGAAGATATTCTTCAGAGTCAACTTAAATTGGAAAATGACATGATTGCAGACAATGCATCAAATGATTGAATTGCAAATTTCTAAAAAAACTCGTATTTTAATACCCAAACCGTATGATTTGTTAGGGTATTTTAAGATGTTATTTTCATTAGCAGTATATTCTCAAGTTTTCTTTCGCACTAATACTATTTTATGTACGCGACCCTATTTAGCATTATATCAATTATATATTAGCATTTAGCATTTTTCAATGATATCGAATGAGCCTACACTCTTCACCATGCTCCCGAAGCTGTAGACTTTGTCATCTGTTTAACGCATGGCAGTCTCCAGACAGGGTGCGGTGACGTGCCCGACTGACGCCACGTAAGAAACAGTCACACTTAGGACTCTTCCGGTAGTGTGGGTGTACAATGAATGCAGGTATGATGCTGCTTAATCTGATAAAGCAGTTCCCCATTTACCGTCAGACAAAATTAAGATCTGAAAGAGTGCCACGATCATTTCGGGTCTCACAAAGGCAGTGAGTAATGGGTTGAATCATTATGTTTGCAACATGAATAAAAATTTCCACTCATTCATTCGATCGATCATCCGCTTACATCCGTTGGACTAAAAATGTGAGCTTTCTGAAGTCTTGGAATATGCTGAACGTTGAAAAAGTTAAATGCTTTAACCGAACTGTGGTCAGAAGTATTTCAACGGTAAATTTAAACCCATGTAAGGCCTGACGCTTGTGATTTCGCTCTCCAGTTGCTGTTAAAATATTGTCAATTCGTTATTGCTCCAGGAGGAAGTAAATGATTTCGACAATTTAAAAATTCGCTCCATTTATACAGCAGTTATCCGCACTATGTGAAGCAACGCATGAATTTATACTTCCGAGCACAATTTTTTAGTCCTTTGTTAGGATGACTTTCCGACACTCGACCGCTTTATTTCGGAGTGAGAATGTAGCAATTTCGGCTGCGAGGATGTGGGCGACTGGGAACAGCTCGGTGGACCAGCGTACTCGTGTACGCAAATTGGAGCAATCGGAAAAGTCATCGACCAACACAAAAGACGCAGAGCTGGGACGACTCAGACAAACCCTTTTATCTTTCACGGATCAAGCAAAGCTTGCAAAACTGATTAGTTTCGCAGCTTCAGAACAGTAGAAATGGTGCTCAGCCCAAGGCTTTGAAACAAGCTACGATGAACAACATAAATTTTTGAAGTATGACTGAGTTGGTTACTGTTCTACAAGAAGGTAAAATAGCGTTGTATGATGTATAGTTACGCCTAAAATTAGTCATACTCCTGTATCATTCTGGAATATATTCGAATAAATCTTTCAATATAATACTTTCCTTAGCAATGCTTGTACCAAAAGCTGCTAAGGAATTCTCAAATGTAACGCAAATGAGACTTCATGAAAAAAAAATTATTTCAAAAAATAATGAACAATAACAGTAAATGAACCATGTTCATATTTATTGATGTCCATCTCAATAACCCGTCGCCAAGCCTTCATTTTTTATAGCTGCCTCTAAATATTTTCTGTAGTACATAAGGTTCTTGCCGGCATCAACAGAAAACTTGGACCACTCATCTTGTACAATTTCCTCCAATTCTGTAAAGTTCATGGGTTTCCTGACATTGCATTTTTCTTAACAACCCCCCACAAATTTTCGATCCGATTGACATCTGAGCTGTGGCTTGATCACTGCAAAACATTAACTTCATTGTCTGATAACCATTTTTCAACATATTTTGCGGTATGCTTGGGGTCATTATCATGTTGTAACACCATATCGAGTCCCATATCGAGAGCTTACTGTTTCAAATTTTCATTAAAATTTTTACTTTTTAGTCTTGTTTCACGATTCTTTAAACTTTCACAACGCTTCCAGTTCCATTGACGAAGAAACATCTCCAAAACACACGACTCCCAACACCATGTTTCGCAGTTGGAACAGTGTTTTTCTGTTTGAACGCTTCACCTATTCTTCTCCAGATAAAAGAAAAGTTCCTCTTACCGAAAAGTTCCATCTTAGTCTTATCTGGACAATGAACCAGTGGCCCGAAGCTTGGTTCATTATCAATAAAAATGGTGGAAATAAGTATGAGACACCTCATCAAATTGTTAAGAATTTTCTTATTCCGGCACAAATTCTTTAAAAAATTCCTGGGTGAAACGTAGATCGTATGAGAATCAATATACATTTTTGGTTTTATAATATCTTTCCACGAACAAAATTTTTTGACAAAACTAAGTTTTCAATGGGGGAAATAATTACAAAACAGTTTTGAAAATTTGTGTTTCCGGTTTACTTCTGAGCACCAAAGAAAGAATAAGTGCATGCGCAGATTGTAAACTATTCTTATCATGATTGCAAGACACGTGAATCCTAATTAAATAATGCAGAAAGGCACTTCGAAATGCCGAAGAACTCTCTCCTTAACGAAAACGAAAAAAGGGATTATATAACTTTCATTCCAAGAGAACTGTGGAGGTCCCGAACAATTGGGAGAAATTATCTAAAGGATACTGAATCATATGACACCAAAAAACGCTTAGACCATTCACCTAAAATTACACATGCAGACAAATGCCAACTTTTTCGAGAAGCTTCTAAGGGACAGTCATGTTCAAGAAAACTGCAACAATCTCAAAATTTACCCGTCCCTCCAAGAAAAGTTCACCAATCTCTCCATGATTCGCCAAATTCCGAACATCGAAACATGAAAATACGGACCCTGCTTTAACTCCTAAACAGAAGTCAGATGCGTGTACGTTAAGTGAAAGGGGAAGGAAAATAAACAAAATAGGTATGGGGAACCATGACGTTTTCTGATGAAAAAATTTGATTTGGATGGGTGATATGGTTCGCAGTGTTATTGGCATGATTTAAGTAAGGAGGAGTACCTGTTTTCAAGAAGACCATTTAGAGGAGGATCTGTTTTGATTTGAGGAGATTTTTCGGTGCTTACGTATTATCGGGAGGACCTTTAAAAAAACCGGAATTACCTAACCTAACCTAACCTAACCATTACATTTGTAATTCCGGAGGCCAGAACGTCGCAATTGCTTGCTATAGCTTCATATGATGAAATAATCATATCTTCTGAACATATTGACCAGTAATATTTTTCCAGGGCAAATTTCATGTACAATTTAGGGTAAAAACACTTCATACCAGGATTTTTCGAGAAATTTGTTGGGCAAGAGCAACCACTGCATGGGGAATTCTCCCAAATTTCGGGTAAATGTTTGTATTCTTTGGGAATGAGGTCCTCCCAATAATACGTAAGGACCGATTTTTCTTTGTCTGGAAAGGCTGATTTAGTAGAGAAGGACATGAAACAAAACTCTGTTCGGTGTATCAATGTGCTGGAAGAAAGTCTTGTCCCATTCATGAATCATCCAGACTACAATAATGCCATTTTTCAAAAACACAAAGCAGCCATAAAGACCTCTAATCTCAGAAAAGACTGATATAAAACAAGAAACATTGAAATTTTGAGCTGACCTGATAAGCCTCCAGACTTAAACCCAACAGAACATTTGAAGGGAATTTTGTCAAAAAGAGTGTACAACAATGGACGTAAATTTGAAGATAGAGAAACGTTCAAGTTTTGAATTAAAAGTACTCGAATGAAATTCTTACTGAAACTCTTAGAAATTTTAATGGTTCAATGCAGAACAGGTGTGCTGAAGGATTGCAAGTGAAAGGAAATAGAAGCAATCACTCAAATTTGTATCATTTTGTTGTTAAACACTAATTTGCAAAACTATCGCAATTATTTCCACTCTCGAAAACATAGCTTTGTAAAGAAATTTTTCCGTGGAAACATAAATACGAATATGCAAACTGATTACCATACGATTTACGTTCCACGCACAAATTTTCATAGGAATTTGTACAGTAATGTAAAAGTACTTAACAATATCATTTCCACCTTATTTCCACCTTATACTTATTTCCACCTCTATTTGCTTGTAAAAAATAATTGACTTGAGCGTGCCTAGCCGTAAGCAGAGGTATTTTTTCGGGGGTGTGCATCCTTTCAGTGCTTCCTTTTCAAGTATTCTTTGCAGTGTTCATCTCGAAATTTCGATTCCCTCCATACTGAGATTCTGCAAGAACACTTTACCTGTGATTTTCGGGTTTTTCTTCACTTGTCACAGAACTTGTCTAGCGGATAGAAATGAGAGCTTCTCCATTGTTCCTCGTCTAGTAAGGTGCGGGATCGAGTTAAACTTTTTGTACTTCTGTATAATACTTTGAACAGTTAATACAGGGACTTCAAATTGCTTCGAAATCGATTTGTAGCCACTACCTTTCATGTGACCATCTACAATTTTCCTGCTAAACTCTATCCTGACCTCCTTTGTCTTCACCATGTTCTCTGAGCTCTGCCTAAAGTTGAAATAATGTGCTTCGCGGATACGAACGTTCAAGAAACTTATTAGAATACTCTAGAATCACCTGTAATATTTGCATTATTAAATTAAATTCATTTAACAATCCAAAAACATTGCTTTGTTACACTATATGATTTTTACACGAAGTTATTGAAATGAGCACGCATAAATATGAACATGCTGTATTTACTATTATTGTTCATTATATCTATGAAACAAATTCTTTCAAAAACCCTCATTTTAGGTTTTATTCCAGGACACTGTCGAAACTTTTGATATAAGCATTCTTATGAAAATTAGCCTTTTGAAAGTTTTGACCGAACGCAAACTAAAGGGTAAACATTGACAAAAGCTGTTCACGAAAGCTGTCCATGGTAACACGCACGAAATGGTTTACCATCAATGAACGCATAACAATAAATAAATTGTTAACGCGGATGGACGCTGAACGCAAATTAACCAATTTGCATGGATGAACCCTGAATACCACGTAAGCAGTTAACATGGGTGAATGCTGAACACAAACTAAATAAAATGAGCGCAGGATACCTAACACGGACGAGCAGTAGGGACTGGCGCGCCTTACAGAGCAGGAAGCGCAGGAACATCAGTAGTAGGCAGGGCTGCCTGCAGCCACGACGACTTTTCCAACGTGAGGCTCAGGCGACGGAGCTCAGGCACAGGCTCCTGCGGCAGCCAGAGGTTTTGATCTGCCGCTGAAACCCAAGGAGTCCCAGTATGACTGTCCCACACCGTCCCTTTAATATTCAGATACCTTGGATACCTTATAGATGTTTGGGCCTTCACGCCCGGGCCACACTGGGCTGCCGCCACTTTGTGTGCATGGTGTGCCTCCGCATATCCGCGATACACCACCTGTCACAAACAACGATGGTTCACATCCGGTGAGCATCTTCAATTTAGCCCACTCCTTGAAACTAGCAGACGCTACTGTTAACATTAGTTTGTGTATCTCGCCGCCGCTACAATTCTCCAAGATACTCGCTGCCTAAATATGTTGATAATTATTAACAAAGACATTCACAAAATAGCATTTCATTCCTGTGATTTACTTTGTCCACGTTTTCAGAAACCGCCAAAGCGCCGAAACGAGAACCGTCGATCCAGAGTTCTGTCGGGGTTCTGGGGCCTCCACAGGGAAAGGATAGCAGAGCTACCAGCCCATTCCGCCGAGGTAGAGCTCCTAGCGACTGGCACACATGACACAAATAATCAAGACCCAAGTAAAAAAGATCCTCACAGAGAACCACTGTAAATTTTTGCAGGTGAAAATTGAATTTCAAAATAAATAATTCGTAACTCGTCTTTCGAGGTTATAACAAAAGCTGAGCTTGCTATTTCACAGTAATTTCAGTGTACCTGTTCTGTAATTAGTAATGTTTAGGGAATTTTGAACTTTTTCCTTATTGCCTTATAATTAAGCAGCTACTGCTGGGGTCAATCAATGGCAAGGAAAAGCTTTGAATTGCCTCGACTTTGACTGGCATTAAAATTTTACCATTACGGATGCAGGCTTTGGATAATTATAAGCACACACTGCATCCCCATTTCGAATGCGTGTTTTTTGCCCTCATTTGAGGGTTTGCCGTGTGCTAGTTGACTTCAAAGTCGGGCACTTGAAGCTCTGGGTTCCATCAAAGATAAAAAAAATTCTAGGAGAGAGTCTCGTATCGTTAACGCTCTCAATCATCAAGGCCTGATTTTTCATACATTAAAGTCATGTTAATCTAAACTTCATGCGACAGATATTGCAATCTAAAATTTCAGTCCCCAACGATAGGTATGTATGTAACGCAATTATGTATATCTGATAGTGTTTGTAACAAAGAAAAATCAAATAGATAAAAAGTTCCTTTAGTTTTGCATATATGTATTCATTAAAAAGAGATAACACAAAACGTTGATGTGCTGCTCCATGCAAATATACGGAGAAAAGAGAGAGGATTTCGCTTCCGGCCTTTAATTCAAATCTCCCTCCATGCAACACGGACTTCACATCTCGAGAAAAGTGTACTCGTGTGACATTCACAACTGGAGAATCCCTGTCTGCTTCTACGTTCCTGCGCTCAACTCTCGATAGATGCAAAGAACACTTCATTCCTCAGCACAGAAATGACACGCCGCGCCTTCATCCTTTAGATAAACCTTGCCGCCGCATTTTACAGCCTGAGCACTTTGGCAGACCCCGCTGCTCGAGCACCAGACGACAGCGCTCTTCTGTTTTGCCGCGCACGGTCAAAAGTTTCGGAGGGAATTTCAGGCAGGTATTCCGAGGCGCATATTCCTTTTGTCTAATTTAGTCTCTCCCAAAAGTTGTCCCATCCGTCACCATTCCAGAGCCCCTGAGGACAGAGTTCCCTGCCACGGTCTAGCTGCGCTTTGTGATTGTGTCTCCAAGGCTGTTAGTTTTGCTTCTGTGAAACTCCATTCATTGCTTCAAATGTTCAGGCTCTTCAAATTTAAGGTTGCATTTAGCAGATCGTTTCCGTTTTCCCACGGTGAATTTATCATCTACGTAATATGACCGATTTTCCAGTACCATTATCTAATGGGCGATACATTGAACTATCTTTGTATTATAGTTGCTTTCTCCTGGGAATTCTTCACCTGCGTGGCTTATTATTCTTTAATTTCACTCTAGAGATATACTCTCAAAGACTTCCTATGGTTATATTTCTTACGTCCACTTGTTAGACAGAATTAAGACGCAATTTCTGAGACACTGTTGCAGTCCGGATTATTTTACAACTAACATAAAAACAACTTAAGACTAATTTATGAGTTATTTCATCCTGCCTTAAAGCCAGGTACAGTTTCTCACAATATTTTCTCGACATTTTCGTTCAAGTCCCTCTGTAACATTGATTCGCAGGTGTGTCTTCGCATATGTTTGAAGTCGTAAGTTTCCTCGCAATAATTTATCGCTCTATTTTCACAGTTTATTCCAAAGCTGGGGCTCGTAACTCTCTGTAATTAGGCCAATGCACTAAGAGTACAATTGTTGCGAGATTTCTCGCTAACATTTATCCGCTTGATATTTTGCAGCATTTTCCTGAAACGTTGGCTGTATTCAATTGCATAATTCATTTTATCCACAGATTATCCCTCTCGATCTCACTCCCTGGCTCACCTCATTACTTCCCCTCGACCACCTGAGCTTCAAGTTGCACCCTCCAAATAACGTTGAATCGTGCTCACCCTCTCACGCGAGCGGCCGCTGGAATGGTATTCCGTCTGGCCCACATATGCACGCTAATCTTTCATGTCGGTTGCGTGGAACAAGCCAGCTGTCGAATCGCCCTCGGTAAAATGAGCCCAGTGTTCAATTAGTACAGTCAAGTATGTCGATTATCTAGCGAGTAGAGGTATATTCTTACATCGTCCGCCTGTTAGAAATTAAACAGTCGTTCGATTGGTAAAGGTAAAACTTGTTGATCGTGAAGCAAGTGAAGCAGGAACATACAATTTAATTGTTTGCTGCTCAGGGGTCAGACATTTCAATCGTCCAACTAGCGTATGGGAAGAATGAAAATGAACTAAGTTCATCTAAGGGAAGAAGCTGATTCTTTGTCGTGGGAAGGAGAACATATCAATCATTGCATCATAACTCGTATGAAAATATGCGCCATGCATAACCCAGGATTTTTAAAGATTAGATAGTAGAAATCGTGAGCATGCAGCAAATTAAATTCAACTAAGAAAATACGTCGTGCTTTAATAATGGTTTTTACCTTTACTCTAATTCTGTTACAACTTCATATCGTGATTCTCATCAAGTTAATTTTGATCAACAAACGAAACGGATTTAGAATAGCGCTCTAATACCTACTCACAGTTCTAAAAGTTATCAATTGAAACTAAGCGTCGCTAAA
This sequence comes from Orchestia grillus, assembly GCA_014899125.1. NCBI lineage: Eukaryota > Metazoa > Arthropoda > Malacostraca > Amphipoda > Talitridae > Orchestia > Orchestia grillus. The sequence continues at coordinate 19,493 of VOMN01036742.1, forward strand.
AATATTTTATCTTTTAAGCGAGTCACTAATTCGTTGAAATATTCTCAATTCTGAAAAGCAGCTCTGAAAGACACAACTTGACTGTTAATCTCACCTTCTAAAACGCTGCTAGTCGTGTGGCCTGCTAAGATTACTTGGTAATGATTCGTGCCAATATCACTGATGAGGTCATTGATCACGCAGTGAGTGGCCCTGGCATTCAGTAGCTACATTTCATGTATGAGAAAGAAAATCAATCATTTTTTGGCCAGAAACTGGTATTTATCGTTGGAAATTCTGTTACGATTTAGAAAATTTTGCATTCGAGCAAAGCGAGATCGGCGACTATCCCACGACGTATTCTCCTACAGCGAAATCATTAGTTTTGATGTGGTGACAATCGCTTTGCGCTGATTTTCATATTCAGTTAAAACTATTTAAAGGAAAGATTCTGCTTGCTATTAAAGGCCTTTGCTCGTAAGAACCTTTAATACGGAAGGCGACCGACGGACAAACCTAAGAGTGAGTAGACGCTGCTTCACCCCCTTGATTTCTTTTAGTTCTGAACAACATACACGTAGATATTGTATTTGCTATGCCTTTATAGAATACTGTACACAGTTTTTGGATATCTTTAAGGTTACCATCTCTGTGCGAGAGGTGTTGGAAGATGAGAAGCACACGAGTCTTGCGGCAGCGCTCGCTCCGGGCTGCTCCCCCTGAGATCAGTCTGACACCGACGCGTGACACACCGCCTCATTCTGGCTCCATCTTTTCCCTTTAAAACGCTCTAGGATTGAAATTACTTGCATTTCAAACGCTCAAAAATTGGGTAGGCAGATTCAATTCGTGGCTTCGGACGATTTTGTAGAGGGAGCCAGAATTTAACGTAAGATTTCGTACTGAATAATATTCCTCAACATTCGATAGAATTTCTTTAAGAATGGCTTCAACTTAAACTCTTAAAAGAAAGAAAAAGAAAAAAAGAAAGAAAAATGTTTTATTCCGATCTGGTTCACATACAGAGCATGGTACATCGGGTTTTCAATCAGTAAAATTACAGCCTTAAAATTAAAATGTGAAAGTCAAGTGAAACTTCTGATTGTCAAGTGAAACTTCTGATCGAAGCGAAAAGGAGATTAGTTTCAAAATCCTCAAACTTTGAAATTGTTCTCGTACGAAGTTAAATATTTAAGGAATAACTTGCTCATAGTGCGAGTCAGAGGTTCTCATTCTTTCTCTCTTGTGTATGCTTGTGATCTCTTAAATTTGACTTAGTTATCGCCAGGTCTTCTTTGGAAAGATTTGGTTAGTTTTAAATTGTTTCGCGATACCCCTGTAAAATTTTAGAGTTACAGGCCGTTGTTCTGCCCTAAATCAGTTATGCGTAAATTTTAATTTGCATGATAAATTTCTTATCATAAAGAAATTTTACCGTATAAGACCCGTTTAGTTTTATTATAAATGTACACGGGACTCTATTTTCGTTAAGAAAATTCTCGCAACCGTACTTCGAATAGTGATAAGTTTAAGTTGCTAAAATTTTACTCTACATATGTCTTTCTCGGTTACGTTTCGTGTGGTACAATAAAACGATAAGATTTCCTTTCAAGAACGAGAGCAGGTCCCCTCTCGGAAATTTCAGCAAAAGCTCTCGGACAAATTCGGACTACACATGTCCATTGATATCTGAGTTCTCTTAGCCGCTAACATTTCCGAACTGGAAACTTTTTTGAGGCGCGTAAATTTTGCCGAGGAATTCCTCTGTCAACGAAGGAATTCCGAGAGCTTTCTTTTAGACTCTTTAACGCCACCTGACATCTGGCCGCTAGCTCGGCTTGACCAGCGGAAAAAAATTGTCCAAATGTTTGTTCCTGAGCCTGTCCTTTCGGTCAGGAGGCAGAGAGGGCATGGGCTTACACTCAGCAATGGATGGGAGCCCCAGGGTCGACTAGGTACTGACCGATGCTAAATTTCAACTTGAGTCTCGCCGTCTTTTCACGCGGAGTCCTGAAAGGCTAAGCAGCAAATGATACAACTGAACAGCATGGCTAACTTAAACACAGGCTTGTTGGCTGTTAGGCATAGTATTGAAAACTTTACCCCCATTACTTAAGCGCTATTCAAATACAATACATTCCTCCGAGTTATCCAACATGGTGTGTCTAGAGAGGGGCTGCTGTCGTGAAGTTCAATAATAAACGGCTTGGCAAAACAGGCCGAGCTGCAATGAAGTTCCACGGTACACCGTCTCTATTTCTCTTGCCTTCAAGCTTTCTTTCATGAGCGTCAACATGGGCATCGCGCACGCAGTTTCAGCGAGGAGCGCCATGCCACCGTAATATAATGCGCAGCTCTGAGCAGAGTTGCGTGCGCCGGTTTACTTTAAGACTATAAATGGGGACACTGAAATTCGCTGGAGCGAGAATGACAAAGGACAAACAAACGACCTGGATTGCTGGCGCTGCGAACACAGAATTGAGGTGTCTGTAAATAATTGCGAGTGCTGTCGCATTCCCGCCGTGTGTTCTTTCATTCACCTGTCTCACTATCTTCGCTATCTGGATACAACGACCGCAGTGCGGTCGTTGGCAAGATAAACTTCAATTAGCCAGTGTTTGAGAATGCAAATTTTTAGTCATTATTCACTTAGGAAAATAGAAGGCGGAAAGTATTGCAGAGCTTATGTGAGCAGAGCATCATGTAAAAAGTTGACTACGTTCATGCCTCAGGAATTGAATAAAGGTCAGCGAAACTGAATACGTTAAGTGCAGGATGAGCTGGTGAAGCCACAACTGCGCTGTTGAGTTAAATTAAAAGTTTTTCTTGACGGATGTCATGTTTACGGATTTATTTCAATAGCTTTAGAAAAATGCATTTCGCTGTCATTTGACCTAATGTTTTTACGTAGATACACTGGAATTGAGTGTAAAAACTATAAAATTTCACTCCCATTGAAAATGGATCCCATTGGTGCAAGAAATTTTGGGTACAAATGGCCCGTTTTCAGAAATTACACGTAAATGTCTGCATGCTCTCGACTGAAGGGGAATGGCAACGAAATTAAAATCCACACGGCAAGCGACTTTCTTTCGTTCCTCAGCACCAGCCAGCTCTGTAAAAACACTGTCATTTGTTTTGCTTTCACGGTGAAACTTTTAGAACGAAAACAGTTCTGCTAACGGCGGTGGCAGCATTACAGACACAAACTCGACTGCTACATACCTGCTGCAGCTGCCACAGCATCCACAGCTGCTGTAGCAGCTGCATAGGCCATCATCTGTTAGGTGGGGTGTTTCAGTATCACAAAACGAAGACGTTCGATCAAGTTTTGTCTTCAAATTTATGAATTTCCTTCCAACTAACGAAACGTATTACGTAAGAGTTGCACATATTTCTCAGCACAAATCTTACGAAGTCATTGGAAAGTTAAATAATTCTAAGTTTCATTACCAGTTGCAAGTAATGCTATCAATTTAATTCCTCGAATTCCATCGCAAAAAAATGTTTTCAACATAAAAAATATGTGTAAACCAAGACAACGGGGTACTTTTTATTCCGTCTTCCGACCGGAAGTATTCGAATCAAGTTAGTGCTGTCGTTCAACGAAGAAAACTCTCGAAACTAGTTATCAAAATTCCCAAACGTTTGATCATTTCTTGCACTTTTTGGAAACTATATAACATCGGTTAAATTGCAATACGATCTATAGGAAATGCATAAAAATGCTAAAGTAACGGTATGGTAAAAATTTCAGTTACAATAAAGTAATTTCTTCATCGTGATGCGTCTGATCAAACTAAAACATTGCAGTGGAATATTTGGTTTCCATTCAACAACCATTGGCTGGATAATTCAGTAACCATTCTTACGAGCATGTTTCTAGAGCCGCTTGCCAACCAAGATGTTACACTCGTCCGAGCAGAAAAATGCCCTGTACAAAGGAAAAAATCTCGTTCTAATTTTTTTTTTGCCTCGTTCATTCCGCTTTCCAATTTTGGCGGACAAAGAATAACATTCGTAAGTTTCAGCGTCTTTGTATTTTGAGTAAAATTTGCATACGTGGCATTATTTTGAAATTCTTAAATACAGCGAAGAGTGTGGTTTGTGGGTCACGTACCAAGGATGCAGAGCTGAGAAAATTGAAATCGGAACTTACTTTTTTAAATCATATTTTATTGCGAATCGAACGTCGCAAAACTACATGAAATAAGTTTGGGATATGAAAAATAAGTAATAATGTCTCTCATGAATTATGAAGCAATTAAACTTCATTAGAATTTAATAAAAAATTTAAAAGCACAGCGGAAGATGTAATGCAATGGTTCAGCTGGAGGATAATGTTTAACATTAATTATCGTCGTACTGAGGTACACAATAACTGATGTATTCACTCTGCAATTCACAAAAATGTAATAACCATCACAGGCCTTGAAAAAACGACCTCGGTGTTCGGCGTTTTCTTCCCAATTCTTTCGAGCTCTGTACTCATATAGTGAAATTCCCAATACTAGAGTTGGATTATCTTCGTATATTCAGAGAGGTTCTTTCAGGATTTTTTATTATTGTTAAGTAAGCTTTCTGGTCGTTGCAATCGAGCAATTATCATCGCGAATTCCGCGGCTAAATGAACATTTCTTTATTTCTTTGCTCAACTGAAGAAAATCAGTTGCAGTAAGCAGAAAGTTTGGCCAACGAAAAAATATTCTTTATGGCGTATTTCTAAAGATCTGACGAATTAGGATACCCAGACGTTGTCCAATCTGCGTAATTTCAACCTACAAATGTGTGCCTATATTGCAATGGAGAGATATTATTAGTTAGTACAATGCATGCAGGGTTCGAATCGACTTAAAACGGACGACGTGAGCCTAAATCCTGGGTACGTAAAGGGGAGCATGCGTAAAATGATTATGTTGAAGTGATCTCCCATACCTGATTGATGTTTTTAGATTTATTCATCTAACAATCCATATGCTTTGTAATTCCCACATCGTATTATTGGGCTTCTATTTATTCCTATTAGGCAAAACACAGAGAGATGGATCTCTGCGAGTCACACATATTGGATGGATATTATCGTGCCAAGAGCATTTTGATGGGAAGAAATAGTGTGTAGCTAAGAATAAGAACCTACCTTCACAATGGAATAAGCAGAAATGTTATTTAATAGTAAGGTGCAGATCTATATCGCTCTTGCTTCGTTCAAAAATAGCATATAATAAAAGTTAATAATTAAAATTGACGACTGACTTCTATATTGCTAGTAGTCAAGCTTGTTCTGCAAGTTAGGGCATTATCTTTTTAATTTCATTAAACGAGCGCATTTAAGTTTTCTAACTGGTTCTTTTCAATGGAAGTAGTGAATAATTTTTACTATCAACTGTGTGCAGCTCTAGTTACTGTAAATGAGAGAAGAAATGAATGCCTGTTGGAATGTAAGAAAATTTTAGTAAATACCCAGAATTCACAGGCATGGGAACAAAACCTTGAATTGTACTCGCATAGGGTTTTTCCTGTACATATCATTTGGCTATTAATTCACCTTTAGAATCTTTAATGGTCTTGTACTTATTATTAAGCATAGTGAAAATTTTGACCTAGGATTGTACAAACCCATCCTCTCATCCATATACATCATTGATAGTACAATTTTCTGCCTATGAAATCACAGAAGAATTTGTGCTGTTTTCATGTAAGTTAAGGCATTCATCGAAAGATGAGGAAACAGCACTGCAACTACTTGCATTTTCCACAGGTGCCCAGCTATTCCATGTGGGTCTAGCTCATTTCAAAACACTTTAATATTCGATTGTTGAATGGGGTTTTGGGATTTGGACCACGTAATTGTATATAATTTGCATAAATACGCCATATATTTTTTAATTGCTTCCTGGTTCGTTTCATACCTGAGCTACTTTTTGAGGTTAGATCCTGTCACATACGTTTGACTTTGGGGGAGATAAATTTCATTCAGTCTATAAAATCAGCCCTAATTTATTGAGCTCCCCGTTTCTGCCGATAAATATGCCTCGGCAATATACTTTGAGCCTCAAATCGTCCGTATTAGGGTAGTTGGTTTTGCTGTAATAGAATTTTTAAGCAATGGACTTTAAAGTAGATTTTTTTAAGACCCTTTACGCGCATTAGCCTCGGCGTACACACCGCGCCAGAGCATCCGTTTGGCTTACGTCAGGCGAGAAGACCTCCTTCCCAGAAGCAGCGGTGGCCAGTAACGCGTAGAATAACAGAAACTTCATTTACTATAAAACAGTAATGCCTTAAATTTGTTTCAGTAAGTTTGAGTAATTTGTTGTCTAATAAAACATATTATTAACTGATAGCTTTGAGTGATTAGGATCTAGTAACTTCTTTCTGTCTGATTCCATATATGTATCGTGAACTTATCATTTTGTATGCAGATCCATAAGTAGTGAGTTCTACTGCTCCGTTTAGAATATTACAAATTGATACTAAAACAAGGATATAAAGTGATAGTATTTCTTGATAGTAAAATGGATTGAATCATGTTATATTTGGAGCTCAGTGTTTCATAGCTTAAGTGCATTGCAATCACAAATACAACTTCAAAGTTAACCACTGCTTAAATGAGAATTCTCGAACTATGTACCTCAAAATTCACAATTAAAACTTTGCGTTTCATCCGAGATGACCAAAGACATTAGATTTACGTGAAGTTTTTATCTGTGAAACTCCGTGAAAATATCGCTCAGCCAGGCATCCAAATAGAAGGAACTCTTATGCAGGCATCTCGACAGGGAAATATTTTACAAGAGAGCGCTCAGGAAACTTCACGCAACAAAAGCGCTTAGAAGAATCTGAAATTTTCCTGTACCTAGATCCTAGGAAACGTTAAGCCCGCCCAAGTTTATTACGAATAGAGCACTGCTAGCAAACTTGCGCTTTCCGAAGCAATTTTGTGCTGGAGCCCTCAAGCATCCCCTGATATTACGCAAAGTTTTCGATGACGCAGAAAAATGGCTTCGAGCTGACAGCGTACGAGGAGTTACCGTAGACTTCTTCGCCAATTTTCCCCTGAAATACGACCCGAACGCTCCTAATTACAGCCCTCTCTGGACTGGGTCATACGAATTCTAATTACACTAAGACTTCAGCCCCACTTAACTCTCATTTTCTGTTGTAATTCCACGCTTCATTAATGTCAGTGTATTTTTTTCGCTTGAAGAACCTCCACTACATAAATTGTCACTCGGTTAATAAGCCGCTTACATATTGGAAATTTCAAATTTTATGCTTTTATGATCTTCTCGTCAACCCTAATAATATTGTTTTAAATAATATTTGAAAAAATATGGCTTTCCGAAATGAAAAGAACAAAGGAAAGCGTACAAAATTTTTATCCACCAACGGTCTCACCACTTTGACTCATTGACGTTCAGCGTACAATCATAATTTATTTTAGAATCCCAATTTTCATTCCCAAACCCGATTGAGTGCTTTACAAAGAATGAATTACGTCGATGACCTTATTCATATGCACTCTTACTCCCAAGTATTCGACGTCGCCATAGCAGTAAGATATCTTTGAACAACAACATGGCGAGCACCCTTCAAACTAACTTCGACTTGCTCAAGTTCACACTAGACAGAAGAGCACTCTAGCACCTCTTAGAAAACATGACTTTGAAGTCGAGCGCTCCCAGTACGTCCTGGGCTGCGGCAGTCCTGTGACACCGCAGGTATTGCGGCTGTCGATGCAGCCAGATTTGGTGTTGGCTGGCCGGCGTTGTGCTTCCCTCAGGAAATCACGCAGCTTACCTCCGTCGAAGCTGATCGTTCTTTGCCATCAAATATCGAGAAACTCGAGAGGGGCACTAGACGGAGCGGCCAACTTCTAATTGAATCTCCTAGAAAACGAAAAGATCTGCGTCGCGCTATTACACTTGTGTATTCTTGCTGCAATGCTATTGTGCAAGTGTATGAACATGCTATTGTGCATGTTCATACAAGCTGTTGAACGATTACATATACACACAGGCCATTATACAAGCTATCATGCATGCACTGTACAGTGGCTGTAATAACACTTGCAGCTATAGGAGCGCTCCATGCAACACGAATATTTTGTTCAGTTTATGCACACTAAGTGTTTCAGTAAGCACCCTGACTTCCCGCTCGTTGAGACGTAAGGGAAAGTTAGTTTCTTTCCCATTTCTGTAAAAACATGACACTATTAAAGAGCACTGAATTATTAAAAACGGTTTCGTTCGACATGAAAATCTTCTGTCACACACATCTGGCTCACTTAAATTTAGAGTTTTGAAGAGCAATAAAAATTGACATGGCCTAGTTTCGTACGCGTGGAGCACTGATCGAGCTATTAGCCAAGGAATTTTTCGTTCAGCTTTACTTTGAAGAAATTTACTATAAGGGCTATGAATGAGGCTTTCTCTCAGATTATACTCCTATTGCATGAACTTTTTGAACATTTCCACGAAATTACACAGTTTAAAGTTCATGTAAATACTGGCATGAAGTTACGCACTGAACAGTTTATTTAAAATGCCATGATGAATTACAAAATTTTAAGTTGATTTCGTGTCTCTTTCGATCTTATTTCAAAGAATTAGTACTTCATCGAGATATTTTTTTCCCCAGAGTTCCGTGACGTCAGCAAGGAAGTAAAACACGAAACTCCTCGTTAGATCTTCTCCTTGAGTTAATTAAAACCATCATAATTTCAAGTAATTGTTGCTTTCGAATTGCTTTTTCAACAGTGGGGGAGAATTTCACACCTCTAATTATTTTACATTCATTTCCTTCCCTCTCAGCAATCATTTCATTCATGGTTTGCTGAGTTCTTCCAAAATGAGCGGCCTTCTAAAATGAATATCCTTCATACAGTTGTTGTTTCGAATAAAGTATTTTATGATTCGAAGTATTAAGACGATAGAGTCAAAGATGTTCACCTCTTCTACCGAGACTGCATTTCACCAGACGATTATACATATTCCCCCAAAAAAACATGCGAAAATGAATTCATAAGACAAGATGCTAGGACTTACCCCTGCGGTGTGCGAGCACCTATCAGGTGCACAGCGATACTCGTCAAATTTTGTTATAGGGCATCCTGCTTGAATAAAAAATATCCCATTGCAGATTTCGTTGAAAATTAGCACATGCTCGAAATGTTCGAACTAATCGTTTTTATAATTTTTCTTTGCCATCTCATTTTTAGTGAACCTGCTACGCAAAAAGGGTTAACCTAGAGCTCAATTTTTACTTAAAGTCCGGTTTCTGGGTCGAGGTAATCATGGAATTTTGCTATTTTACGCCCTCTTCCTCGCTTGACGCACTCCAGAAGAGGTTTCCATTGTTATTAGCTCCATTCAGAATTACGTGCATATATTCAGAATTTAATGAATTAATGACCTATTTTATAAAACATTTTACCGAGAATATTTTAATAGTCTACAAAATTTTCTTGTGAGTTGTTTTACTCTACATAGCATCGAACAGGAAAATTTGGAGCATTTTAGTCCTATGATGCGCAGATAGTTTTCCTCACGCGAAGGGCGTCTCTGACATGAGAAAATTTTTGTGTTTATTGCTCCACTCAAGTTGGCAGGGCGCTGCGAAATCGTTAGGCCGTTATAGTTGAGCCTCGCCCTAAGAGCTCTCCTAATGGTTCCCGGCGAGGACTTCCTACTAAAGATTAGAGATTCTAATTCTAGCAGACAAAAATCTTGATTCATTAGCGGAAAGCACCGTATTTGTTTCAGCAGTCTGTATGCAAATTACATTTTACTTACTTTTAAGTACTTTTCGCTAGAAATATGGAAGAATGGCAATTGAAGTAAGCTTGTTTTTCCTAATAAGAATGCGCTGCTCTTAGTATTTTCGTTTTGTTTGATTTCGTCCCCGTTTAATCACAGGTCCCGCTACCCTGTTGGAGGCGCCGTGCTGGCCTGCCTTGCAGACACGGCTGTCCTCTAAGAAAACTAATACGAGCCTTCACGATAAGCCGGAAACTACACTCAAGTCAGCTTGCATTTCCGACGAATCTTATTATCAAAATGATCATATGCGGGCTCTTGAATTTTCCCTTGAGTACACTTAATTTCAGGCGAATGGGGGCATCCCCTTGAATTTTGCGACCAGCATTAACTTTAAATGCACTAAAATGTCCAACTTTCTCCATGAGCGTCCAAATTAATTATACATGCTCGAGCAGGCATTTAGTATTCGGAATGCTAAGCTGCATTTGACGGGCCTCAGAATGCTCTGATGTTCCGTAATAGAGGCGAGGGCTGCAAGTCCCTAATATTTCCGCGCGTTGAGAGCTCCATAAACATGAGCCGCGTGCGGACATCCCACTCAAAATCCAACGGTATGAAAAATAAGGCAAAGCTGGAATTTTAGAGAGCAATTGGAGGTTGTTTTTAATACTGTGTATGTCGGAGTTTTTCTCGGTCCTGATCGGTGAAGTTCCTGTATTTTCTCAATGAGTTCATTTTTTGACCTGCTCAAGATAGGAGAAAACAACAGAGGCAGTGTGTTGATTTTTATAGTGCAATGGTATAAAAAAATGCAGCGGAATTTCAAGTAATGGCGAGAATATTACTCATCCCATTAAATTGCGACATCAGACTCGTAAAACAACAAAGGTCAGATCATACAATGAAGCCGAGCACTTCTGAGGCAAGCTGCTTATCGTGGGAAGTTTAGCCACGTTAATACTCAAGCTAAGAAAATGAATTTGATGAATTTGACTAACGCATTGACAATCTATGTAGACACCTTCTAATTTCGTGTCCCTCGCTGTCGGTGTTAGTTTTTCGTTATATTTACCGAGTGTTAGGTAGAAACGTAATTTCCGCTCTTCGTCTAATTTAACATGAAAGAAGATTTAGCTCATTTAATTTTTAAACCTTCAGTTCTGTACATAATCTTCCACTTACCAAGAAATTTTGAAAAGGGGGGACCAAAACATTTCTTCAATGTACGTACTCATTCAGTGAAGAGAATTCCAAAATTATTCGAATTATATTTAAAAGATTCATTTAAATAACTCAGAAGTAATACAAGATAAAGATGGTCCTTTCCTGTGAAATACATAGATGGTTCAAGTACATGTACACGTGTGGGGGGGGGGTCCATGTTCGAGTATTACTCGACGCTCTCAGACCCTCCTGAGGCACAGGAGTGCACCCCAAAATAGATCATGGCCAAAATAAAGCAATACGAAATTGTGCTCGTAGATTGTCTTCTGGGAGCGACGGCGCTTGCCATACAGAAATGAAAGGCAACCATTGAAAGAATATCTATTCTCTCACACACACTCACCCCAGACCTCACACTTTTGAAGTATGTTGCCTTATTACTACAACATTGTAAGAGTTTTACACCGACAAAGCCGGACGCTCGTAAAGAAGCTCTCATTTGCCACTTCGAACTTCAGTTAAGTGTGCTAAAATCTGCATTGAGCGATCAATGAAAGTCAATGAAAAATTACTAATTGTATCGATTCAGAATGAACTGCAAAAGTTCCAGTTCTTTCATATTGTGAACGTTGGGGTCGGATAAATTGAACAAACTTTATTCTTATTATTGCATCAGTTTTATATAATATTATTAATGGATATATTTCGTAACCCTGTGTCATAAATGCAATACGCTGCTTGAAAGCAGTATTAATTCACTCAAACAAATATAATAAGTCATTAAGTTTGTAACGTTTCATAATGAAATATATTTTTATCCATTTAGAAGAAAAGTGTCAAACACTAACGTCAAGAATTCAAAAACCCTTCGCTTAAGTGGAGCGAAATTAAATTTTATATTAACCATTCATAGGCAATTTCAAATTCAAAAATTATCCATTCCCACCTTTGGACGGTTATTTTTACCTCCACGAATACATATCACTTATAAAAATGTACCTTCAGAGGATTTATTGGAAGACTTCCCACCTGGAGACTCCATGCGCCTCTGCGACACCCTGTACGCACGACTCGCAGCCCCAGTCTTGGCCTCTCAAATAGACAAATTTTCGTCGATTATTCCTTAATTGAAGAAACTGTGCGGTAATCCCGTGAAAAAGAGGCGGGTGTTGCGTCAACAGAATGAGGCTTTTGGCTGGAAGTGAATTGTGCAGACAGCTGTGCTGAGATGAGGGGTAATCTGGATAACTGAATTTGAAGTTTTCTTTACTTATTAGTTGCCTCTGTGTTTACATTCATGTTACTGGGCTGTGTATATATTCATTCGAAATAGTTTCGGAGCTTATGTCGTCGTAGAAGAGTGCAAAGTCCTCATGATCTAGTGTTTAGATGCAAAGGATGCTAACTGAGCGATCGACCTTCGGGGTACAAGCTTTGATCTAGCTGAACAATTTATCAATCATTCAAGACCAGGCTCCAGAAGGGAACAGGTTTTGCACTAGTACTTGCAAACAAACTCAGAGAAACGAAAGAATTGAGCTGCAGCTCTTGTCAGTAACATACTCTCTCCCTATTGCAATCCACTTGGGGAAAAGAAACAAGTTTGGGCGAATCATATTTTTACACAGCCGCAGAATGAAGATGAGTATGACTGCAAAGTATGTCTACGTTCATATCTACAGTTATTCCTAAAATTTATTTTTCATTATGAATTAGAGTGTCCTCGGATTCCGGACAAAATCCATTTCGAGTTGTCACCGCATTAATGTTTTTCAAATACCAAACTTCCTAATTTGCAAAACTTTTACAATTATGAAATTCAAAATAAATTTCTGCAACCAATGAGACCAAGTACGATAAAATTGGTTCGTTGGGTTCCATGTTATTAGCACTTAAACGTCAGTTATACGTTTCTTTGAGACTCACTGTAAACAACTGTAAATTAGTCCGAGGACGTTCTGTTCACCCAGTAAAAGCGTTTTCAAAAACATGTTTGAAAAATTTGTTACATAACCGAATTATTTAAATTTTCTGCATTTTCAAAATTTTAATCATTACTGGAATTTATTGTGAAATGAAAGTTCTGCGTAATTCCGAGGAATTTTACCAGTGTAAATTCTTGCTGCCTTCTGCTTAATACACATGATTATTAGGAATGCTAGCTAAGAATGCGAAATTCTGTGCCTATGTGCCTGAAATAAACACGCGTCGGCCTTAGAGAAATTAAAATCCTTGAAGGAATTTCAGTGCAGCGTCAGTAAACATTTCAGTCCCACAGCAGCTCTCCGACCGAGTAGGACATGATCCGCGGCCTCTCCTTCACTTAGACAGACGCGGACGTCGTCAGTCTGTCCGCATCCGTCGTCAAAGCCGATTTGGCGGAGCGTCGTACCTATGAATAATTATTTGATCGACTTGGTTAACAATTCATGCGATAGCTCTGCGATGATTGCAAACCTAAGAGCGTGAATATTATTCATGACGAACATTGCGAGTTTTGAACGGGTTCTGGGATTCTAAGCACCTGTGAAGCAGCCGATCTTTCACAGTCCGTAAATCCTCCGGCAGTTGTTAATTGGAATATTCTCGATACCATCGTCATGCACTAGAACCCGTCACTCGTTCATCCTACATCGGAGCTGCAATATTCATGATAACTAAATCTCATTCTCGTCACACAATCATTGACTGCTGCGCGAAATGCATGACCAAGAGCAAAGCGCATGGACTGAGCTTCGCAGCCGTGCTGGGTATTGTCCTGACCATTTAAACTTGAAATCCGACATCAAAACACACGCAATATCGAACTGAAATTATACTTCATTTCTTATTCTTTCACAATTCATAAATAAAATTAAAATAGGAAACAAATGGTCGAGGGTACTTTTGCCAAGTTAGAAAGTTAGAAGAGAAGTATTCGAGTTTCCAAAGCGAGCCGTAATTATGGGAACAAGTTGTGACCTGTTTGAGAGTTTAGACATTTTGTGTGGGCGTTGCTTTAGCTTTTGTTTGGTGCGGAAGTTGGAATGACGGCGGCCTTAAACTTACGCGCACGAGAAATGATCTCCTCACACGAACTGCTGCACCAGGAACAGAGGCTCGCTGACCGCTTGCGTAAATTTTTGAGTTCCAGAAACGAACCGAGTGTATGTATTTCTTTGCAGGGATCGTCCTGTAGTCGACGCTCTCCATTGATAGACGCTGCTAGGTAAAATCACTATTGCCTCACCGATACTTTACTAAGTTGTTTTTCGTTGCCATCGATTTCAATTACGTTCGTGATTGAAATATACGGAGGCAATTTTCTGACGTAATTTGTCTTAGTTCTTCAAGGTGGCAGATGATGCTCGTATAGAATATGATAAAATCCTGATAATACATGAAGATAATTAACCCAGTTTAAGGAGGACAATAACAAATTGATGTTCAGTTTTTTCTATAAGCATCGACAAAGAAACGCTGTTAAACCCCAGAATTATCGGGAAAATCGCAGAAATACTGTTGTAAAAATTCCAGTCCAGCTCATGTTTAAATTTATCATCGGAAGGACTAATACTAAGAGATATGCTCGCCAGGGTAGTATTGGCATCTCCATCCATCAAATAATTGCATAAAAAAAATTGCTAGAGAGAATGAATCAGAGCTCGGGAATAAAATAAGCCTAAGTAACTATGAATATTCATGAAGAAAAATTACGTTGATCGCTTAGTACTCACGAGGACTGCGGAAAACAGGCATCGTTCGCATGACTGAGGGCGTTCATATTCGCCACATCGCGTTCGCATGACTGAGGGCGTTCATATTCGCCACATCGCGTTCGCATGACTGAGGGCGTTCATATTCGCCGCATCGCGTTCGCATGACTGAGGGCGTTCATATTAGCCGCATCGCGATACTCATTGGTACTCGAGCGCCTCTGTAGGCCCAGCTGCGCTCGGGGTGCACAATGTTCGAGTAAAACGTTTTCTAAATGTAATGTTACAATGGTGGCAATGATTTGGAACTCTCAACATGATATCTGATTGTATACTCTCTCAATGTCAGTAGACTAACTAAACTACAATAAATCTAATTTACAAATTTCGATACTCTCCACTCGGATACAAGTTACAGTTGAAACCTTTGTAACGCTTCTCGAAAACCCTACTCAGATTATTTTGCTCCAGTAGTAATTATTTGCCATGGCAACAGACTGTATACACAAACAAATAACTCGTTACAGACGATCAACAGGATTCACATTGGAAAACATTCACACTGACAATTTTTCAGGTATTAGGATTAGGCTGCGTCACAAACATACATTTGAACTAGAATTTCACGCTCTAAATTCAATTCCTTTTTTTTTATTCTTTGTGAAACCTCTAACGTTGCGCGTTCGCTAAGTTAATTCATATCACTGCGAGTACGGCGCTTCACCATGTTTTCTTATAGTCTAGTACTGAAGATACGGACATTCCCAACGTTATAAATATGTATAATATAGTTTCAATGATATACTTATTAATTAATTTTTTTGTACTGAAAGTTAGATTTATTGATTACTTCTGAAATTATTATTACATAGAATTATACAAACATGGTAAATACAGTATTACTATAAATCAATTAATATCAGCCGTTGGCATTGGAGACTGCGGGTACCTATGGTGTTACGACGAGCAAGTTTGTGACGGAGCTCGGACGTCACATTTCGGAGGTTTCCGGTGATCACAGGGAAGCATTTTGGCTGGAGCAAAGAATCGGGTTGGCTGTGCAGAGGGGCAATGCGTTCAGTATTCTTACTTTGGTCAGGAAGAAGTTTGGTGCCTCGGGGTCACAGCACTCTTGTGATGTAGTGCGCGCGCACCCACAGCGGTTGTAAGCCACCAACATAGGCGTCTGGTCGGAGCCTTGTTCTTTGACCTGTTGCCAGGTCCTTGTTTTTAATTTCCGCAATAAAAATTTGTTTTTAATTTTTGAAAGCAATAAAATTGCTTTTTGAATTATTTGGTTGCGGGGGGTGTATATCAATATTAAAATTGAAATAATTCTGAATTTATTAATATCATATTAGTACAGTTTAGTAACGTTGTATTAATGAAACTAATAGGTATAAATTTTCAATAAAAATGCATCATTTAAATAGTACTTTTTACTTCATGTAGCTTACAACTATTTAGTACATAAATTATTTAGAACACAGTCCGTTATAATGTGGTGTTTAAATTTTTTGCTCGCGTCTTCAATGTGCCTAGGCCTCTGTTATAAGTGTCCCTGATGCGTTCGTTCAGACTGTCAATCTTGTGAACGAAAAGATTCATTATTCCAGTATTATTGATTCGTTCGAATTTGTTCCGCAGTATATTCAGCTCAGGTAAGATTTATTTCAATAAACGCGTGAAAAACATAAAGGTGAGTTACAACTTGTCTTCTCATCTCGGGTACCGTTGAGTGTTGAAAAGCTGGAAATGCGCGTTCATGAATATTTTAGAGAATTAACGCGATGAAAAACTAACATATTTAATCCAGGGCCTCGGCCTCATCAACACGCTTACCCAATGAATTCTTATTGCTCGGTCAATTCAAGATCACTTATGTGAAAATTAAATATAACGTAATTTCCTTTCACAGAATGACAAAGTAAAGTAAGAAATGTCATCGGTTTGAATCAAAATACGAATGGTTTCCTAAGAAATCAGGTGGTGGCAGTAAATCGTAATTAATCTAATTTTAGTTAAAATTACGAGGTCGTACGGAACTTAACGCGCATTCAGAATGGTCGAAAAAATGCACGATATAGAAGACCCACAAAATAATACTCCGCGCAACGTGACAGAAATGTATTTAATGATAAGTATAAATTTATGAACAATTTTTCCATACAGGAGTTCTAACTCCTACATTAAATACGTTATAACTTATTTCAATACATGAGAAAATGAAGCATCCAGCATTGTTATGCGCATCTTATAAGATTTGCACCTAAACTTTGAGTAGATAACTCAATGTATTACGTATGGTATGTATTTTACAAGGACTAAGTCAATTAACGTAATGGCTAAATTTGTTTACATAAGTACCAAATTAGTTCACATAAGGCCCAAATTAGTTTGTATATGACCACGTTATGTTGTATAAGGACCAAATAAATTATACAAGAACCAAATTAATTATCTCATAATGACCAATAAACTGGCCAGAGGTATAGTTTATTTGGTCCTTAACCATAACTATAGGTCAAGAGCCATTTATTGACAGAGAACGTTAGGAGCTGTTCTATTAGCCACGAGAGCAAGTGCATGGTGATGCCATATTGCCTTGGAGCTTTCCCTCTAATTTCTACCGTTCTAAAATTGTGCGTAAAAAATTATTTGGACTGCGTTTCAGACAATTTTTAGGGTCTCTTTCTATCAGACGCGAAGTTAAACTGCGAGTTTTGGCCCCTGATATTCTCCCGCATCTAGAAAGTACTCTTTTATTTCACCCCCCNTTTAAATGCTTCAGTCCTCGTTCGACCATTAATGATGGAGCCATTTTTGCCGCTGCTTCTGAGTTAAATGCTGTTTTTGACCCATTTTTGGCGGTCCTCTTCTATCTCAGTGGTCACCTCTAAGCTGAGTAGTCCAGCAGATCATCACACTGGATTTCACCTCTGATTCCCATGTTCACTAAACTTGGGGTTCCATCTTTATTAATCTACATATTCTAGACATTAAAATTTCTACCAAAAATGCTCCCAATTTCCTTATATCACTTTCATTAACTATATTTGGAGCCTAAAGACAGATTAAATGTTCAATAACGATCGATGGCGATTACCGAGCAAAATTTTGTAAGAAATCCTTTAAAATTAGAATCGTGGATTACGTTATGGATCAACACAAACTCAAGCCCCTCGAAGTTATGATTTACTGTACACTGAGTTCCGTAAGGCGATAAAAATTCCTGCGTTGAAAAAAGTATTTTTACCACAGATAGTGTGGAATTATTTGTATTTTACCGTCTTCAATTCGACGAGTTGATTTTACAGAGAACGTACAGCTTCTAAAATAAATTTTCACCACACCATAGATCTGTTAAATCAACAGTCAATTGCATCAGCTGTGAAGGAGAGGAAATCTACGTCAGTCTCAGAAGCAACAGGTACTGTAATCGAGCTCGGGTCACGACAGACCCCAGATAACATTTCGGTGCTCCTGAAGCTAGCTCATTTTTTGACAAACTTTTGAGCAAGTTTTCTTGCTAAGTTTCACAGAGCATTTTCCTGCCAACATTTTACTGATTTTTTTGTAAATTTTACGATAGAGCCCAGTAAATTTCTTCACGTTATATCCACTTATATTTTTTATGGGTCTTATTCGTTATCAAAATCTTTGACTTTAATTACAAATAAATGAGTTTTCTTGATCATTTCTAACAATCACGCACTCAGCATGATTTCAAAGAAGTTCCTACGTAGCTTAACTTACAAAGCGACTCAGAGCACGAGACGAAGAAAAAACTTACAGAATTAATAGTGGTTTAGTAGCTATGCTACATGGTTTTGTGAATTAATGGAAAGGATCACTAAAGAATGTCAAACCTGTACGCTTGATAGAACATGATAAACACAAAAAATTAAGGTCAATACCACCAATCATTTACTCTGCTCTTAGAGTTCCGAATTATTAGCTGATCGTAAGTCATTCAGTTGCCTCAAACATAATGCTTAAACTAGATTTCTAATAAATACTATGAAAAAATGGTGCCACTGTGAATAACTTATAAATTTTTTACCATAACCAAACCTGCTTAAAAGGCATTTTCATTAAGCAAAAATTATGCTAAAATTCCATAACGCACACAAACAAACGAGGAAAATTGCTTATTCAACGAACACAGTTACAATTCTTATTTCTGAAAAATAGTTTTCAACAGTGATGGTGGAACGGCTTTTCCACATTCTACACGATCGTCCAATCTTAAAATCTCTGGAAACAACTAAAGGCGAAAGGCAGGCCGACATCAACAACATCCAGTGAGAGCAGCAGCAGTTACTTGCAGATCAAGGCAATTGGCGGAAACCTAATGAAGGCGGAAGGAAGGACTCCTTGTGGTACTCCACTGTATCTCGGCTAGAAGGTATCCGCATCCCTCTGTATCTTGTCTCGTCACGGAAAAGGACAACACAGTTCGTCAGCGCTGCCCAGTCGAGCGAATGATTCTATTGAGTTACAAAGAAGGGGCAGCGAAGCGTACGCTGACGTGCCTCCAACTTGTTTTGTAATGAGATCAAGACGATCGATTTATGTGCCACTTCTGCGGCCTGAGAGATCTGGGCGGATTATGGGCTTAAAGAATACCCAGTTCTGGCTGCCAACGAAATGGAGTCCGTGGGTTCGTCCTTTATATCAAATTCTGTAATCGAAATTAGGTTGTTGAAACTTCCGCTCGAGGTAGGGTGAGACTGATTTCCAAAAGCGGTTTGATTTTTGGTAAGTAGGTTTTAATCTTAGGTAAAATTGTTCACTGAAAAGAAAAAGGAGTGGCCTGAAATTAAACGTAACATTTACTGTTTTGATTGGTTGGAAACTCTCGAAAGAAATCTAAGAAAATTATCAAAATCGAGCGCATGATAATAAAAAGTGTGTAAAATATCCAACTCCAAATATCATTTACACCAGAATCACGATAGCTTTGAACTAATTTACCAAAATGCCAGATTGAAATTTGACCTTTTTTTGGCTTGACTTAAAAGCGTCAATACTATTCAACTTTTCAATCAATTGTTATCAAGATCTTTACGTCAGGTTTCATCGCATATTATGTTGCCAGAATATGATACACTTTCACCAGTGTTTCACGCGAGAGTAAAATTGAAGGACGTATCCCTGCTAGCAAACTGAATCTTGCATGACGCTCCCGTGTCGCATTACCAGCCCCAGTACAATGACGGTACACGCGTCACAACCGGCCGAGAAGTCGACATCATACCTCATAATCTCTTCATTTTTCTTCGCGGATTTAAACATCCATCAATGCTACAAGCCAATATTCACAACCATCGGTTTTGTTCTACGACAATTTGAAGTTACATTTCACTCGCTGTCTGTCAAAACCGAAAACCAATATTTTCTAATACACCTAGCATGGTTCACTTATGGACGACGAAATATGCGCCAGTGTCTGTTGTATGAGTCTTTGCTTTCCTGCCAAATGAAAGCTTTACGGGGTTCCTCTCGCTTTGAAAGGCAATACAAAGTCATAACCTGATGGATGGCACCATCAACGTTCATGCTACGTCCGGCATCATGCACTTGGACCCTACAAACTTAAGTTTAAAGCACATTCACGCGGAAGAAATTAGGTTGTCTCACACGAAATGTTGTATTTAAAATTGTTTTCTTTATTAACTATTCAGCTCGAAAGAAATCAATTCATGAAACGAATCATTACATGTGATGAGAAATGGATACTCTTTGATAAACAGCAAAAGAATTGGGCAGTAATTAGTGGTTACACAAGTTCGGTAGTTACACATTCCGAAACCACCATTGCACCCGAAAAAGTTAGTGGTCACTGTTTAGAGGTCTGTAAAGAAAATTATTCAAGCTTCATTTTTGCAACAAGGCGATACTGTAACAGCAGCATCTTATTGTCAAGAAATTTGATGACGTGATAAAAAATTGAAAAAGAAGCATTCAAGACTGGTGACTAAAGAGGATTTCGAACTTTTTATTTGCGATTAAGCATTCTCAAATAAATAAGTACAGTTGAACCATTTGAACAGTTTATTCGTGGAAAAGATGGCAAGTTCTTAGAATATGGAATATATGTTTTAGAAAACATTAGGGAAAGGTCATAAAGAAGGAAGGATCATATTTTGATTAAAATAAACACTTTACGACAATTTTTTCGTTTCAAATACAACATTTCATTTGAGACAACCTAATAACAACCTAAAGCCAAAACCTAGCATATCCTTTTAGTAGAACTTTGGGTCAAAAACACCGTTCACCATTACTTCAAATTCAACTTACGACATGGAAACAAACACGCGAACCGTATTTCACTCCAGGCTGACTAAGTATTGGAGCAACAAAACTTTTTACGTTCAAAGAAACCGCATAGGAATATTTTCGATCCGATAGTTGCATTACTCGCATATTGGTAGGTAATGAACAAACTGACAAGCATTTTATTTATTTTATATAATCACTTAAACTGTGAATTATAGCATTAAATCTAAGTGCAAACGCATAATATGCAGCACTTAGCTGTTTGGAAAAATAAAAGCCTATTTCTTCCTTAGTTTTCAGCTAAGGGCATTGAGAAATGAGTGATAATTACTCTGATCCCCTTCTCAAATATAGACTAAATAAAAAAATAGTATAGGGTAAAATTGGAGCATCATAAGGGACATTCGCTTTTACATGAGCGATAGAATGTGTTTGTACGTCCGGCCTTGAGTCAATTTGGAGGTACGTGATGGAGCAGTATAATGTTGGAGGCTCCACCAAGAACTTTGAAAGCAAAGCAGCGAGTATACTTTTTAGTTTTTTGTTAATTAAAATTTAAGTTTCGTTTATTTGAAAATAGTATTAGTGGACGCTAACAAAACTACCATCCTGGTGTGTAATGGATTATTCACTGAAACCGCAGTTTGAACTTGTTATTATGGTCTGTCAAAATAAAGAAACGTATTTGCTTTCCCTGAATTCAGTTGCGAACCTGACAGAGTGAAACATTTTCTTGTGTGAACATATGTAAAAATTTATTTTGAAGCAACTGCACAGATGACCCATTTGTTCGTAATGTTTATCAGTGAAGTCCAAGAAATTCATTAAAGATTGTTCAAGAACTTCTGTGTTTGACTTGGCAACCAAACCTTTTGTTCAATTGTCTGATCTAGAGGATTTAATTTCGGCATTTCTTGTTAGCATAACCACTCTTCGGCTATTCTGGAAGGATTCCTAAGCCTGTCTAGGGAGTGCGAGGGCTGTTCGTGCTTTTCCGAGAGTGCACCTTGAGTAATTAGTGCTCTTTAATGATTTGATAGCAACCATTGCAAAATCCTGAACACTTTTCCCACGTCACTGCCGTGAGTAGTCTCATACGAGTAATTAAATTGATCTTGCTTTTCTATCTCGAATTTCACTTCCTCTTTCGTATAGGAGACCGGTGTTCCATGCAGCCGATTTCCTGTATTAGTCTTGATTATTTAGCTGTCTGCTCTCATCGTTAATATGAAACTTATTTACTCATTTATTGACACACGTGAAACATCGTTTAAATGGATACCGTACTTTCAGTTCTGCATACACTAAAAATGATAATGAAAATAAAAAGGGTTACAATCACGGTGAGGAATGTATATCGAAGCAAAATTTTTGTTAAACCAGACTACATCGCTAGAAGCTTTTGCTGAATTATCAAAAATCTAGTTACGTATTCAAAGATTTTAAAACAAATATTAAACGCTCAATAAATTCATCCGTAGCATGCACTATTTCATCATGTACACCATCAAGCCTCCAGCAACACGTGCGCTAAACTCCCGGCCTCGAAGAAAGTCATTTATCAGCAAAGCTATCACACACTCCTCGTCCCGGTCTTTGAAGGCCGTCAGACTGTGGGGCGACGGACCAGAATGTTTGGCGAAGGAGGAGAACTCTGGTTTGGTCTGAAGTTCTGGAAATTGCTCTGCCGGAAGTGAGACTGTATTTACAAGCTTGAGTCAGGTGAGGTGGTATGAAATCTATCGCGAAGATGGCACTCAATATGAATGTTTAGAATTTGGCAATTATATGAAAAAGAGTAAGCGAGTCCTGATCAATGATTCATTACAGGTTGGCTTGAAGGAGAATCACTTCTAAGATCTCAGTGTAACCTTCTGATTGCCGATTTTCATTCATTATACCCTAGGTAGGGAGACTTTTCTCTGTCTCAGAAATATTGAACTCTATTCCCTTAAAACATGTGCTATTTATCTGTTTCCTAGGCTCACAACACAGACTATTGCAGTATCGGTGGGTATTAAATGTCGTATCCAATTAAAAATTACACGTTTTTTAAAACGAAGTTGATTTCACAGAACGTTCTCCTTTGACAACTCCTTTTAGAGCTCAAATTCAAATTTGAAACCCTCCGCCCAATTGTAATACATAATGTCAAACATCGCTTAGAACTTACTATGAATGCAACAAACTTCTGTTGCATTTTTTCAACGGTATGCTTGTTTCATTGAACGTGTTTCTTGTTCATTATATAATACATGGGAGCCAAGAAGTATTTCGTTTCTGCTTGACTTAAGAGGACCCAAGTAATTCTCCCATGGAAAATGCACCAGAAATAAAATGAATTGAACATAGAATCTCAAATGAGTATATATTGAACTGAAAAAATTTCGTCATTAAGCTGCCGATATTCTCGCACAAAGCAAACGGAACTTCCGGTCTTACCTGATTAAGAATTCTGGCTGCTGCGCTAATGATTCATTAGGCCAGTTTTAATACTGTTAACGACTGAGGGTGATCCAAAATCGCACGATAAAACTTCAATTTTCTTTGCCACATTTTGAAAAAAGCGAACTCTGGAAAGTTATGGATAAAAGTTTTCTAAGAGTTCGACGCCGGTTTGTGCATCCATTGCTTGTTTAAGTAATATTAAATAATTCGGAAATTAATCCTTTTGTACTCGTTTCTTGATCAGCTGTAAACTAAACGTTGCAAATGCGCATTCCTCTTTAACGTTCCTGTTCCTCTTAGTGTCGTCCGCCAGGGCAATTGATGTTTCATTGGAAGGGTTAGCGTACAGACTTTTAGCGCTATCAACGAGACCAAACTCCAGTGACAGCCTCTGCGACTGGAAAATACGTACACAAATCTGTGATAAGGTGCACAATTGCTATAAAATTATGCGTAGTTGAAGATTGAGCATTTCACTCGTCAATGTAGACTGTTTTTTTCTAATGTCAGACAAATTAAAAATTTAAAATATTTTACCAACGTCCATAGGAAATAATGAAAAAAAGAACTTTTATGTTGATATTGCAAGAGTGTGGCTCATGCTACCGCTGGCCCTACTCCACGTCCCTAATCGTTACTTGAAAAAATAATAAATTGCATGACCAATACTGTATTCTGCTTTGTTGGATCATGAAAGTCAGCCCCAATTGCAAAAAACAAGGATTGACACTAGGGGGATTAGTGTTTGTTTCACAGCTACCTGCAGTCGTGCCTGCAGCTGCGGTAAGTTGCGTGTCCCGTTACACAACATCAGAGGGCATGAGGGCATGAGGGAGTGACCAACGAGACACAACGAACATGTTTTCCTCCGCCAAGAGAATCCCAATTTTAACACATATTTTTGCCGTATTATACGTATTTTTAACAAGTATTTGACTATGTAGTAGACATGAAACAAATGTCAAAACTTACAACTCAAAATCTGCAAAAATCGAGACCTCGAGTACGACGTTCACCAAAGGTCGAGCATGAATTACTCTACACTAACAGCTAAAAGGATTGAATTTGCTTCAAGTACAACTATATAAATCGCACATCACGGTATAAAAAGCTGGTGAACGCAATCAATTATCTCAAAACATGGCGTTCCTGTAATTAATAGCTTAACAGCCATGTACCATCAATGTTTTCCTATTAATTCTTAAAATATACCGAACCATTCTAGCTTTCCTTTGACGATTGAAATACGGATATCTGTACCTAATTTGTCAATTTGTACACTCCTTATCAACGTTATAGTTGTTAGAACTGTCCGATTTTCAAGTTTGGTTTGGATTTAATTAAAAGTAAATGTTTAGGATTTAATTTTCAGTCAATCGAGGTTTGAATTCCTAAAAAACGAGGAACTGAACAGCAAGCCCAAAATCCAAATAAAATAATAAAAAGTAGTATAAAAAATTTAGTCTCAGGTCCGCAGCTCATAAAATCAACAGAAAATGACTGAGACACAGTCGTGAAAGAGAGCTCAGCTTTCAGCGATGCAAACCTTTTAGCCACGATAACATTTTCTGATACCAACTTACGTACCAAAGGAAAAAGATTTACTAAGTAAAATGGTGCTGAGAAACTTTGAATGTTTTAAGATAAGTATTAGAACAATAAAGTTCCCTGGTTTACGTTAGGGTGAGCGCACACGTGCGAATAGCAGAAGTGAAAGTGAATAAGCGTTTAACTTTCTGCAGCTTTTCAAAGGATTTCTTTGTACGGGGAAAGAATTGCAATGCATACAACTTCCCTTATAAGCAATGTTCGAACTTTACTTATTAAGAAATTGTGTGCGTTTACGTAAAATATTGCAATTCAAGCAGCGGAAGGGAGAAATAGTGTTCTTCAAGCCTTGAAAAATACCAATGCATGTACCTCGTCGTGTGGACTGGATATATTTCAGAGAAAAATCTATTTTGGTGATCCTGCTCAATTAAAACTTCAAATCCCTTTTTATACAACTTTTTCAGACTTGTACTTAAAGCTTTTAGAAACAACCGTTAACACATCACCGTAGCTAAGATTTTGACTGCTGCAGTCATTGATCACTCGTCATCCAAAACTGGAGTGGGAAGAAAGTTTTAACTTTATCGAGGTGAGCTCTAACTTTCTCCAATGAACAAAATCCACATTCTGTGACAATAAAGTGAGCATTTAAAAGAGGGACATGAGAGCCAATGAGTGTCGTGAGAGCATGGTGCCAGGAGAGAGAGGACCAGGAAGGAAATAATAGAGGAGCGAGCTTAGGTATCTCAGACAGAAATGAGGGCCCTTGGAAATGGCTTCAAACCAAAGATGAAGGGGGGGAATCTTATAGGCATCTAGTAAAAATTAAGATTTCAAGATTAATGAGTAGTGTTAGATATTTTTAGCTAATGGGAAGTGGTAAAGGAGTCTGGAAAAAAAATTTAAACTCTACAAAATAATATTATGGATGAGGATACATATATTCAGAGAGAAGAAAACAAGTCCAATAAAGCGCGTGCTTTAAATCTAAAGAACTTGAGTAAAGTGAAGCCGTCAGAACGTAAGACTGTGATAGCGAAGTCATCTGAAAACTTTTAGCACTCACTGAATATGAAGGAAGACGAGAGTGCAGTAACGGAAGCAGCGCAAAAGAAGTTCATGGAGACTAGAGAAAAATTAGACTAAGTGGTGAAAAATGGAAATCTTTTACATGAGCTGAGTAAGATGGCTGATCAGTACAATGTTTGAAACTCGTGGAGATATTCGGAACCGTTGGTGATATTGTTATGGCTACACGTAGTTTCTTATATTGTTTGACTTTCTTTTAACCATATAACAAGAACAGTTTCCAGTTATTGAAAGAAGGACATGAACATGAATCCAATCATTCCAAAAATATGCATACTGAATACCGTTGTCAAGGTGAGAGTTCAGCATGCGCTTAGGAGGAAATAATGGCGTGAAGATAGCCTGTTTATTGTGTCAAAAAATATTTACCATAACAAGAATAAGCATTTCGTTCTTTCAATGAACTCGGAAAAGTGTTTGATGAAGGTGATAGAGGTACTATG
Organism: Orchestia grillus; assembly: GCA_014899125.1. Lineage (NCBI taxonomy): Eukaryota > Metazoa > Arthropoda > Malacostraca > Amphipoda > Talitridae > Orchestia > Orchestia grillus. The sequence goes on from VOMN01036742.1 coordinate 45,908, forward strand.
GGCAAGCTATAGGCCCCGTAAGGAGTGGCTCAAGATTGCTCAGGGCCCTGAAGAGTTTTATGCTCACAGTTGACGTGGAGCGGAATTTGGAATGAGGGGAGCGATTGGTTTCCGGTGCAGGTGGGGCTGGAACAGTTACGGATGAGGGGTTTCCAGTGCAGGTGGGGTTGGAACAGTTACGGATGTGGGGTTTCCGGTGCAGGTGGGGTTGGAACAGTTACGGATGAGGGGTTTCCGGTGTAGGTGGGGTTGGAACAGTTACGGATGTGGGGTCTCCGGTGCAGGTGGGGTTGGAACAGTTACGGATGTGGGGTTTCCGTTGCAGGTGGGGTTGGAACAGTTACGGAAGTGGGGTTTCCGGTGCAGGTGGGGTTGGAACTGTTTCGGATGCGGGGTCACCGTCGCAGCTTACGGCGTTCGTAAATAAAACTGTGACAGTGTTTTACAAAGGTCTTGCATAATAGCACTGTAACACTGTTTTACAAAGGTCTTGCATAATAGCACTGTGACACTGTTTTACAAAGGTCTTGCATCTAATGAGGAAGACCGTGATTCACATAAGCTCAGTCGCTTATTTTTACCAACAATACAACATTTTACGTGCATATGCAGTAGCTGACTCAAAAGGGAAATTAAAATTATGGATCGGCGACTAAGTTTGCTTTGAAAAATAGTAGTGAATGAGAAGCAGGTTAAAGAAATTTATTGTTCAACGAATGTGCGTGTTGGAGGAATGACATAGAAGTTAAACTGACAGCGAATATAATAATTTAAATTTTTCGAACCCTCTAATCTGGGCTGAGAATTATTGGGTTTAAGATGATAATGAGCAGTGGGGGTTGAAAGAGCATTTGAGGTTGAACGAGTAGTAGGAATTGAAAGAGTAGTAGCGATTTAAAGAACAGTAAGGATTGAAAAAGCAGTAGGGATTGAAACAGCGGTAGAAATTGAAAGAGCTGTAGGGATTGAAAGAGCTGTAGGGATTGAAAGAGCTGTAGGGATTGAAACAGCTGTAGAGGTTGAAAGAAGACACAAGACTTGGTCAGCGCTGTTGGGCCTAACAGTACAAGGGTCTTGGCAGGAGTTCAAATAACCTTTTGTGAGTGTGGGATTAATTTGATCTGGTATGGTAATCATTCTTGCGGACCGTGAGTAGCTGAGAGAACTCACGTTTACCAGAGCTGCTTGAGACTTGCGGCAGTAGTGACGTTGCTTCTCAGAGCCAGAAACTGGTTTGACTCATTCATCGTAACGACGACGCTCGCAATCGCTGATTTCCTCGAGCTCCACAAGATGATAATTTTACTGTCATATGCAGTTTGAGATCGGTGGCTTCTCCGATGACGTTATTTATTATTAATAGTGTACACTCTCCATATATAGAAAAAATAACTCTTAATGTAAATTTTATTTGTTTATAGAGTTACTTGGAATTGTTGTTTTCATAGATGGACTTAGAATTCAGGGAAAACATACACTTTTGTACAGAGGAGTTGACGCCATATTTTAAGATTCCTATTGAATTTTGTGGTATTGATAAGTGGATTAAAATTTTCAATGCTTACTGATATAGCAAAATGATTTCAAAATTCCACCAACCTTCAACTTTCTTATTGCCCTCGCTGACCCTACGACCAAAGTAAGATGGTCAGTGGGCGCAAGTGATGAAACCAATGATAGACTCTCTCACGTCACGTTCGCGTCCGTGCATCTTGAGTGCTGTGCATCTACTCTCTGCTATTCTCTGCTCTCTCAAAGATATTCTTTATTTTTACACTCCACTCGCAGCAAAATTTCTACTGCAAATGGCGTGGTAGAAGCCAGACACGAACTTTTGGGAAATGTTGTGAGTAAAACTGTGAAGAAAACATTTTCAATTTTTACACGCTTACAACAACTTGGCTGCTTTTGCACATTTCAAAGAAGTTCACGCGCAACATCTCAGAGATGAGTTAGTTCTTGTTCCTACGGCCGGACTGCGGGCTGCTTTGATTGCGCTCACGATGGGCTGATGAGTCTCTTGCTATAACCTCCTTGGCTCCTTAACGCTATTTTTGACGCTGGAATGACTCTAAGTACCCCGTACAACCGGGGGCATTTAGGCTTGCTCATCAAATTGGGAAGTGAAAGCCTTGAATTCTGCATTTCTTGTTTATTTTACTCACCGTCGAAACAATACGTCGTCATGAGAAGCAAGGCTTTGCTTATGTTGAGAATTCAATGCAAATAACTCCAATTGAAAGATAGTGTTTGAAACGATACATATTTAGGTGCCCGGAAATTGTTCAAATCCATCACAGTGGAAGCATCTGATTTTTTTATTTGGCGTGGAGTTACAGGAGCAAGATATTATTCGAAAGTCTGTATTCACTTAAAATGCAGAACGCGTAAGAATACCACACGTGATGTTTCCATTTCAAAAGTACCTGCTCTATGTTGAAGAAAGAGTCGGAAACTGACGGCTGTTAAAGCGGTTATTTAAGAAACTACATAATCGAGTCGGTAAATGTTGCTCTCTTTTCAGACAGTTTTAAGTTCGTTAGTTAACAACTCTTCTCAGAAAAATTATGCTAAGCATTGCATGTATTTAGTAACTTCGCTAAAGCTACTGTAAAAACATCAGGCTGGTAAGAGGGTTCCTCAATTTTTTCTTTAAAATTAATTGAGCGTATTTGAAATCTATGTGTTCCCCCTGGTTAATTTTCCACACGTACTTACGGACCACTCTTCTGGGAAGAAACTTTTCTTAGTTTTCCTTTCATTGGAGCTAATTTTTCGAAGAACTTTTTCGCCCACGGGTCGAGTCTCTGCAGAGGTGCTAGGACACTTTTGGAAAGAAATTTCGACCCGTTAGGCAGAGCCATCATAGGCACTAATTGGTGAAGTTAGGTGACGGCTATCAGGCGGAACGTCGGCGCACCCAAAGAGAAGAAAAGCGGGCCTTCACTGAGCACTCAGGCTCGCGTCTCAGACCTGAGTCTCTGAGAAAGTCTTGCCAGCGACTCTGTTGGTGCAGAAGTTCTTACCATTGGAGTCCTCAAGAGTCTCGCCTGAAAGAGAATACTGGATTCAATGCATAACGAAGGGCGCATGCTTACAACCAGTCATCTTAAGAATTGGTATTGCCCTTTGAGTCGTACAGCGACACTTCAGTGTCAGATTAGTTTTTACTCGGTACGCTTATACCTACCAAATGATGAATACATTTGGAGTTGCTGTGAAGGTAAACTTGGGTTGAGTGGAGTATTTAAGGTGATGTTAAAAGTGTACAGTGTGGTGAATCATAACGAGTCATGAAGAGGGTCATAATCAGGATAGTGGGGGTCATACGACAGGATAATGGGAGTAATACTGCAGGATAGTGAGAGTCATATTGCAGGATTGCAGGATAGGTAGAACCCCATTTCAGGATAGTGAAGATCAAACGGCAGGACAGTGAGGCTTGTGCACCAGTATAGAGATAGCCATTTTGCAGCATAGTGTCGGTCGTGCTGAAGGATAGTGAGAGTCACACTACAGGATAGTGAGGGCCATATTGCAGAATAGTGTCGGTCGTGCTGAAGGATAGTGAGTCACACTACAGGATAGTGAGGGCCATATTGCAGAATAGAGACATTCATCCAAATAAGGTTCATTATGGTACAATGGTCACATTTCCCTCGTACACAAATTGAAACACAAAGAAGCGCGCACGTCAAAATCCACCTACACAAACAAGAACGCACGTAAACATGTACGCAAATACGTACACACTCACTGGTACACGAGGGTCGCACACACACAGAATGAGTGTGTGACCCTCATAGGAGCGGTACTATGCGATACATTACTCACAAAGACACATTACTTACATCAGGAATGCATAAATGTTCTTAAAATATACCGACAATACTATGTCGAAATTAAATTTTAAAAGCAACAACTTAGATCTGCCATTATATATGTAACAACCTAACATTTGCGTCTCGAAGTGAACTTCCACTATGTATATGTTTCCAACGCCCGTGTAACGAGCCATAAGTCAATAGATTGCTATCAAAATTACTTTCGTTCTCCTTTATGGAGGTATCCTGTATGCATGGTACTTGTTACTTTAAATTTCTCTGAACTTTCTTGGAAATTAATATTATTTCATTTCTTTTCCCCTATCATTTTAATGTATTTGTTTGCTTGAAGATCTACTAACTGTTTTTCCTAATGATTAAAATGATTCAAATATTTAACCAAAAAAAGTAAAATGATTCAAATACCACGGCGTAGCGCCAGTATCTAATGAGACTCTGTCGAAAAAGAAGACAACCGCTTCACACACAGACAAAACCCTAATATATTTCGAGATTTCATTCCAAATTTTATAATTAAATAAAGATGACATGAAATAGAGTTGAACTTGCAATCTTTCTTGCCATAGTTATTCAAATGCATTATGGAACATTTTAATGTTTCCATGTTATACGATGAGAAACTCAACAAATGCAGCAAAGTTCTCAAATGAAGAAAATGAAACTCTGGTGCTTAGATGAAATTATTTGGCGAATACTTGAAGTAAAACCTAAAGTCCTACACTGACCATCTTGCTTGACTAGTTAGAGTAAACACTTGAACTATGTCACTGCTTTTGGGTTCTCCGTAAAAGTATTTAAAGTCCGAGAAAATTAATTATTTGATTTTTGAAAGTCGTCGCTGAGAAGCAGAAGCAAAATGGGGACATGTTGGTAAACGAAGTCGCAGTGCCTCTAAGCCACTCAAGAATCTTTTCACTCTATTTAATCTTTCCTGTCAATAATTACGATGACTTTGACCATTAGTTATCCTGGCAAATTGTAAATTTTGATTATGAAAATCTGCCCTAATTTCTTAGCGCTATAACTTGACTGGACGGCATTCAAATAGATCCACTCAGCTAACACTTTCTCCAAATTAAATAGCGTAAATCTTATTGAATACGAATTGCATTGGGAGTCCCTCGCATCTCAGACGAGCGAGCACATTTCCGATGCTCACAGACCGATGGTGCAGAGAGCCCTGAACACGTCCGAGTTCTCGCTGCTCGGTGTTTGCCTTATGCACCATTTGATTGGCGCTCATTTGTTTAGTGTCAGCTTCTTTACATAAATGCTCTTGATCTAATTCTTCGAACACACGTTCCGAATGACTAGAACTACGAATCGGTAACACAGATAGAATGGTGCATAACACATGTAAGACATGCATTAAATACTATCCATGTATATCACAGAAGTATGAAACACGTTGCCTGAACTTTACCGTGTAACTTTACAAGAGAACATCAATCATCGGCACTTATACTTCCTACATATGTTTGTTAACGCATGACGTGTCGTATGCTGTGACTGAACTTTTTAACAAAAATTTACGTAGCCCATTGCTTATCTCTAGACTATTGGCCATAAAAACTGGAAGAAATAAAACTTCCTAGCTTTTTCATGCCTTAATATCTGACGAACTGCACTGGGCACACTGTCTGACAGGCGTGCGTACCTGGAGTTGAACGCGATACGAGTCTATCTCATGGGATGTTCATGGAAATAAACAAAAAAGTAATATTTTTCTGATATGAGTTCATCTTTAGTAATATTTAGTTCGTATTGGAGGCTTCATTTAACTCCTGCGCATCTCGGCTGAAACTTTCAGCAATTAAAGTCTTAAACTTTGCTGGAAAGTTTGAGTCAAAACAGCCTGCTCTAAAATTCCGCCCGTGTTATTTGCAACATTTCTTCCTGAAGGCCTAAGATAATGTCCGAGATTTATCCGGATTACGGAACAGAAAAGTGTTAAAAATCTGTTACTGCTCTTAGGATTTTTTCCATTTTCCGTAAATAAACTTTGGGTAAGCTTTTGTAATTGCAATGCTTTATGGAATGAATTATAACAAAATCTTATTGTTTTTCAGTTACTTAATTGAATAATAGTAAAATAAATTCGCACACTTATTATAATTCAGCAAAAAATTATATCATTCATCCATTCTTGATGTAACATGCTGGCACGGGCGGAATAAGCGTATGGTCGGCTGCCAGAAGAAAGGCTGTCAGAACAAATGTACTCATTTGTCTGCAGACTGTATATAGTAACCTCACGTAGAAACGTTGACTGCTTTCGTGTCAACTTAAACCCATCTTGACGTGAACAAAAGCTATCAGATTACACGAAGATAAGCGCACAGCCAAACTTCCCCTCAAGCAAGATAAAACCTAACCGAGGCATTTATGTTGGTAAAACCAGAACCAAAGAGTAGCCGGACACGGGAATCAGGATTGGAGTGTGGGAGGAGAACTTTCCTAACAACTGAAATTAATCGCTGCACTGATAGTTTTCCACTAACATTCAGTAGAGAAAGAAACGTAGGATGGAATGTACTTCAATTTCAATGAACAATGTAACCAAAAATTAATCAGTTATGGTACAGAGGAATAAAGTTACCATAGAATTGGTAATTTTTCATAGTTTTACTCGAAAATTTTTTAAAAAATACACATACAAAATTTGTCGAAAATTTATAAAACATTCGAAGTAACCGTGTTACGAAAAAATTAAAATATACACTCTTCCATGCTATCTTTGTATTTTCCCATCAGTGCAACCTTTGTATCTTCCCGTAAATGTGATATTTGTATCTTTCCTTCAATGTGATCTTGGTATCTTCCCTTCCTTGAAATCTTCTCTTACAAACAAACAGAACATGAGTTAGAACTCTTTACTTCTGACCAGTTTTTTGTGCGTCACCGTGCGCAGTCTTGCTTTGGTCCACTTTACGTTTTGGAATGAGCTTTTGAGTGTAAATAAGTGTGAAAACTTGTACGTCAAGCTGATAAAGGAGTGATTGCGAGGTAAAGCTTCGAAGCACCTCTCAGCTGCAAACGGTGACAGTAATAAACTTAAATTTACCTGTGAGAAAATGAGAGCATGCCAAATTTATTTTTTCGCTCTATAAATAAATGAAAACCGTACTGCATTTTACTGTGCGTTATGTTAAACTGTGCGCCATTGCACTCCCACGCGGCCTCGCGCCACCTCCACGTAAGGGTTTACGACAATTCTGGACCTAGCATGAAAACTCTTCACGTCGACATATTTTTGCATGTTCACTTGAGTTCATGAAATATTTGGAACTTCTTTCCTTGACTCGTCGAAATACTCGTATTTTTTGCTCTAGTCCTTGAAATATTTGTTCTTTGTTCACTTGAGGTCTTGAAAGGCTGGTCTTTTCGTAGACGAATTTACATAGGACTTGACGTCTGGCACAGAGGCTGCTAAACATCATGGGCGCCTCTCGTGCGGTGACCACAGCTCTGCAGCTCGCAGGGGCCGATGGTTCTTGAAAACGCGCTCGCTCAGCGGTTTCTCAACATTTATTATCAGCTGTCAGGCCGCTCCTCATAAAAAACACGTTCTCCTTAGTTCGATGGATACTCTATGGTGCGAAAGAAAACCGTTATTGAATCACTTGCGTGTACTGATATTGAGTAAGTAAAAGGTTTGCGCAAATTTCAACAACAACCTTTTTTCACGGAATGAAATATACTAAAAAAATTAGGCTCAATCATTTCGAGAATTTTGTAATGGAACGTACAGTGAAATGGGGATTTACTCGTATTTATCAATTCATCCACAATATCTTCGAAAAAAAAAACAATTTCATTTTCTAAAACACATTGTCAAAACCACCATACTCCTCATTTTAACGTCATTGAAAATGAGGATTATTCTTTAGTACATTCAGGGCATCGTTTAGAAATTTATTTATTGAAGGTTTGTCGTAATTCATACTCAAAAAATATTGGACATTGAAAATTAGCAAACAGGCTCAAATGCATTTCATTTACAGTAAATATCCCACTGATCAAATTTCGAAATGATCTCCTTTTACCTTGATCATAAGATCTAGACGACGAGTAACTGAGTTTCATGGATTTTGTACTACTTTTCCAACCAAAATAGACCATGAAACTTGAACGGAGTCGCTCAGAACAGCCACACTGGAGTAGGATTCAGCAAAAACCTGACTTTGTAAAATGGATCAGGTAGCGATATCCATTGGATTCATATCAGGACTGCACGGACGCCTCGTGTTCTTGCCCCAAGACCCGCTGCAGTAATCCTTGCACCGCTGATGGGTCGAATTCGATGTGCGTGATAAGGCCCCGTCTGGACAGAAGACGAAATTGATTCCAAAGCTTTCAGAGATCCAGAGTAACACATTCACTGCCAAGACTTCTATTTATCTACAGTTGAATGATTACTCTGATTTCAACCCTTTCAGTACGAACAGAACGTTTTTGTCCAGGATTGGGTTTGCTGGAGGTTGTGCCTGTCTCTGTGTAACGTTTCCATATATTGTACATACTTTTACGAAACACGCTCAACTTTTTTTATATATTGCTTTTGATAATTCCAGCGGTTTTATTTGATTATGTTTTGCTTTAGACGCCATTTCCGCGAAGTCTTGTTTACAGACGAGCCAAACAAAGCAGTGCGTACTTGAGACAGTCAACATGCTCACTGCAAGTTTTTCATATTTTCTTGGATATTCCAGTTTTTTAAACAAATTTTATAAAGGAGGTAAAGGTTCACGTGATACCTGGTTCATCAGAAAATGGATGATAATTTTTAATTACAGTTTCTGAATGCACAATGAAGCTGTTTCCGAGTTCACTCTATATGTATCAATACATAGGTTATCCGAACAAAACGGTCGTCTGAAGATCGGAAGTGCACCTGAGCAAGCCAATTAAACGATTCGAATAGTTTCGCAAGTAACTAATCTTCCAGAGAAGCTTCTGAATCTCATCTCGGGGCTCTCCTCCGTACCGAGACAACCACTTCACTACGACACACCGCTAGGAGCCATATCGTGTCGGATGTCTCAACGACTTGCTTCACTACGACATACCGCTAGGAGCCATATCGTGTCGGATGTCTCAACGACTTGCTCTACTACGACATACCGCTAGGAGCCATATCGTGTCGGATGTCTCAACGACTTTCCCCTGGGGCTCCGTCCTCCAGGAACGTACCGCCAGTGACTCTGACTACTGTATCACCACGTCAGTATTTCAACGGCAGTTTCCTTAAATTTGTGACCAGTATCTGGAATTGCTCCGTGATTTCCTTGGGAACATTGTACAGCTTGTAATATTGAGGGAGAGAGTGTGTATCCCAGACGCAATTGATTCTCCTAATTAATATATTTATCTGCTTGACAGATATTCAACTAGAAGTTATCCTATTGCAGTCGTGACACCGTGAACGAAACAATCGCTGGAATTCAATACAAAATTCATGCCTTTATTGCTTTACCCTTGCTGCGTATCAACAGAGGCACGACTCGCACAATCACCGATCTGCACTGACCCAGCATCATTCGGCAGTTACTTACGTACCAGGAACCATCCACGGTGGACTTTATCTGATTTACTTCCTTCATAATCAAAAAGATATCATGTGTGTTGCAGTCAAAATCCTCAACTTGAGCTTTTTCCACGCAGATGACGACGAAAGTTTCGAAGCGTTCAGGGTTACTCAATCTTTCTTAAGCTTATGTTGCCAGATTTTGCAAGATATTTTGAACAAACAAAAGAATGACACGTTTCTTATTTGTTTTTTCAATACAGATAATGGACTCACAGTGAATAATGCTCTTCTATTAGCAAGACCTTTCAAAACCCAGCATAGACCGACGCTGAGCTCGGTCTGGCAGCAAAATGAAGCGGGAGTTAAATTATTGCCAATATTTTTCCTCAATTACAATTTTTATTGCCTTAGCATCCTCTAATAGATGCTTTAGGGGTAGAATAAGTCTTGGCAAATTTATGATGAATGGAGAATAGCTTCTGAAGCTGGCTACAGCGACCGCACAACTTTAAAAAACCTATGGAAGAGCCTTTTATTTATCTTTATAAATATACGTGAGCCACTTCGTTCTTTATGCTTTCTAAACACAGGCGATCCCAGAATTTCGTATCACATTATGTTGAAATATCAATTCTTTGCCCGATTTTTTTACGTCTTGAACACAAACTCTAATAAAAAACTACAAAGAAGATAAGGGACGCCTTTTCTTATTCGTATTTTTTTCATTTTTTTCCTTTTTTTCTAATTTTCCTATTTTTCTTACTTCTGTTTAAAGTTTGGTGCTCGCACCGTAATGAAGAGTGGCACTCGTCTGAAACAAAATGACGCTGACTTCCATTAACTTTCAGGTATAATCACAGTTTCCTGTATTACCTAAAAAGTTATTCTTTCGAATGTTCGTGATGTTTCATGGAGATTATCCGAAATATCACAGATTCAACATTGAATGCTCGAAATGTTTCGCCGCCTATGTTAGGAAGTGCAGTGTATTATGTGGCCCATGTTCTCATCCTCGATGCGATAAAAACATCGACAATAAAAAGCTAAGAGTGACGTACGTACACCTGCCGACCCACAAAATAGAAGGTAAAAGTCGTGCAAAAAGCATTTTGGTAGATTTTAGGATGAGAAGGTATGGCCTAACTCAGGCTAGACACCAGCCCAATGGACTGAGACAATCGGATTTATCATGAAGAATGGCGCCACTCACAAGTCCTACTCAAATGCAACTGCTGTGGGGGGCAGCCCTCTCACAGCTCTCCGACTTTTGGAAGACGCAGTGCGGCGATCTTGAGACTTGGATCCTGACTTCTTGCTTAGAGCCACAAAAAAGACATTTTCAATGGCGAATATTATTGAAATTCAAAATATAGCGCTTGACTTATATATCTTATTCCGCTCATTCATCTCAAGTAGTTTTTCCATTTTTTACTGATATTTCTCAGATAAAAATAGTTATAACTCGAATGAAGTCAGTCTCACAGTGGAGAAGGAAGATTGGATGGACCTTAAAGTTTATTTTTACTAATTAACTAACTAAATTCTGAAAAAAAAAACAAGATATTAGCATCGTATTGTGTTATTTTACATTGAATAATTTCTCCGTTATTTGGACTCCTGAGTTTTATTACAATGAAGTATGTATGTAGTATAACACTGAAGTATTTCATAAAAATTATGGTAGAGTAAGACAAAATCTCTCTGCGGATTTCCTCCCACGAAATTCCCTTGCGCGCAAGTGAGCAAAAACGTGAACTGCAGAAAAGCGCTGAGTTAGCGCCTGTCCGGCTCAGGCAAAGCTCGAGCCCAGTGGTACTGAGTTAGCACCAGTCCGGCTCACACCAAACTCGAGACCAGTGGTACTGAGTTAGCGCCTGTCCGGCTCAGGCAAAGCTCGAGACCAGTGGTACTGAGTTAGCGCCAGTCCGGCTTACGCCAAGCTCGAGCCCAGCGGTACTTCACGCAAATCTGCCTAAATCGCAACTGCATCAGCACCAGCATACCTGGACGGTGGGTGAGTAATTTAACCATGTCATGTCAGAGTAATATCAAATAATATCAAAAAAAGACTCGATCATCACAGGGTCTTCAAATTCATATAAACTCAATCTGATTACTTGTTTGATCAGAAGAGCCTTTAAAATTTATTCTTCTGACGACTCTTTCGCAGCACAGTTGACATTCTTGAAAAATTATTTTACACCCAACTTGATTCCTATGAAATTTATTAAAAATAGTTTAATAAAACATTGGAAAGTATTTATAACGTAAAAATCAAAACAATCAACTGTGGAACGAAAAGCCGTACATATTAATTTACCGTTTTATGGTCCTAGTAGCTTTCGAACTAGTAGCAAACTTTCGTACCATTGTATTGAGATTTTACCCACATCGCCAAGTTAAAATAATTTTCAAGTCTATCAACTCTTACCTTTGCTGTTGGTTTAGTTTCTCCATGACTGTAAGCTGAATCTTATATTCCAATGTTTACGTACTTTTTAATTTCCATTTCAGGTGTTGATAATGGCCTACGTGGCCGAAACGTTCACTTTTAATCGTTAGCATCTCCTTCACCTTGTTAAAATTTTCTTAATAAACAATATTGAATTTGAAAGTAGCTTTCCTAGCTCTTATTTTCATAGGTCTTTCGTTATCATTTGTGTACATGTACTTTATTATTTGAAACTGATTGATAAAACATTACTAATTTTAGCACAATCATTATTTTGGCCTCTTAATGACATTTTGCCATTTTAGTAACATCAGCTGGGGCTTTTATCTTAAGTATGATACCAAGTTTGAAGACTTTGCAAATATGCTACAAACTTACGTGAGTTCTCGAGATTGACATAATCTCCCCCGATGCCAACAGATCTGGAATGTGCAGAGAGATTGTGGAAATCTTTCCCACGCCTCACCAGATGAATTCTTCGCTTAGTAAAGATTTGCAAAAATGTGAGAAATCCACTTTAAATGTGAGAACCCATTAAATTGCTCACTCTAATACTAATTCATGAAATTTTCATGTTTATTATCTCTTTTCAGAGTCGTCTGCACGCACATCATTGGCAGGATATTTGTTTATGTGGAGTCGTTCGAAGGTAATTATCTCCGAAAATTTCTTAAATTTATTAAAGAGCTTGTTAATTTTGAATATTTTTTGCTCGCTGGGTGACATCAGAGTGATGGCCATCTTCCACTACCCAAATTACCTGCCAACTGCTTGTGCGAGTTGAAGGCAGGAGAGGAAGTGGGCTAAGACAGCAAGGAGGTCTGGCTGCCGAGTTACCGCTGTTTCAATTGTTGAAAATCATTCATCTTAACCTCAAGATTTTCCTGTAAAGCAATTTTTGGTCTGAAAAATATCGTTAAAGCACCTTCCACAGTTTTAAAAATTTTCAGTAAAATAAAACATGCTAAAATAAGTCATAACTCTTAACGATCTGTTTCAGTACTAGAACGGTTTAGAAATGTATGAACAGAAAATTGAGTCACGATCAAGGGAAAATAAGGCTAAACATTTTAATTATCCCAAAGTAAATTTACGTTGTTCTTATATCTTGTACAAATGAATTATCATATTAGCCAGATTTAATTCTGTGTTGGACAATTTTTATTCATAAATAGTGATCATCCTAAAAGAAATAAGAAAGCCTCATCACACTGAAACTAAATGTAAATGTGCTAAATACTTAGCGACGATCTGTATCCTCGTCGTCCTCCGCTCCTCCACTCATACACTATTCAGAAGAACTGCCATCAAAGTTTAGTAAAGTTCAGCTCTCGGCTTGCTGCTGGCACTACTTCTCACTCCTCACCCATGCAAATACGGTGTAGAGCCGTCGTACACAGATCTTGCCTCTGTTGCAAGGCCGTTGCTTACTGATATTGTCAGGCATCTCAACTTTAATTCCCTGGTTTGAAAACACACCGCCACAATCCTAGTTGAACCCCAAACAGCACTGATAGGAAAGACCCAAATCAGGTAGAAATTTCTGAGTAGTTCAGGGCTTCCTGATATTAAAGGACCCTTGGCAAAGTAAGGATAATTATATGAATATCACTGTGTATCTTTAATTGCAATATTTTAGAACCTCTTTAATTATGAGCTAAGTAGAATCGCTAGCTCTCATGACCGACGTCACAACAGTTACTCAAGACAAGTGATCGTTTCCACCAGAAGTCAAAGTCATCCTTTCCAGGGGACGTCCTGAAGAACAGTGTCCGACATCACATGTGACGGTGTTGGGATATTATATCTATAAATCCTGAATATTACATGCGACACTCTTACTTGCAAGATCATGATGAGCATTGTTTTTTTGGGGTATTTGTATGTACCGGAAAGCATCTTTTAGTTTATTCTTTAACTATGATATTGCGGATGAATTTGAACTTTCAAAGTTTCTTTGATATGACAGTCCTTAAATAAGTGAAATCATAGCAGTGTTTTCATTTTCATACACTTTTAGGCTAGAAGAGTTTGTGGTCAAGCAGTTTAAATTAAGTCTTCGAATAAAATCCCGTAGACTTACGCTACGTGCGTCAAACTCTTTCTGAAAACACTAATGTTTATCGCAGTAATGCTCATAACTCACTTCTATGTGACAGTTTAGAATAGAAATTTGACACACTCAAAGGTGTCAAGATTGCATCAAATTTTCTCTGTGCTGTGCGATCGCTCGTCAATTTTCAGAATCGAACAAGGATCGGCATCAAAAGATGTTGCACACTGACTGTAGTGAATCATGACAATGATTTTAAAAAATACATGTGCGCTAACAGAAGATGAAGGAAGAAATATGAATTCAATCCCGAGATAATTTCGCACTAAAATGTTCATTCATTTTCAAGTGATTTAGAAGAACCATGAATAATTTACAATAGAAAATCCCTCAGATTTGTCTCACAGGATGTGGCACAAAATTTGTGCGTAAATTGAATTTTTCAATTTATAAGTGTGACTTTTAAAGCAAAACAATGCTTTGTCAGAGATAAACTGAAGTCTGGGAGTGGTCTAGAAAATCTATCAATAGCAACTGAGAAACATATACCTTGACATACAGACCATACAACAGGAAGAATGCACCGTCATTTTTATGTCTAAGATCAATATTCAGCAGTTGTTCATGACAGGTTTACATAAGAGGGATCAGCACTGCGCAGAAGAGACGTTGATCAACACATGATCACTCAGATCAATCTGAAGCGTGTGCGGAAACTGGCAGCTTCATTGCCATGCATTCCGCTCGTCGAAGAATGGCTGCGGCGCGGAGCTGGAAGCTGAGAAATTGGTGCTTCAATGGAGGAAATTATCCCATTTCCGGGCACTGAAGCGCCACATTGTGTTTATTTGAGCTCTTTATTAGCGCATTATTTGCAGCAAACTACGCTCAGAGCCGTGAAAAGCAAATGCTGCAGCACGAGAATGAGATAAGCTCGCTTGAAATCACTTAATGCACACGGACGCATTCGAGAGCGAATTGATGTTTGCCGGGAGTTAATCAGAAGAGAAAGGATTAATGACATTCCTTCTGAGAGGAAATAGCTCTTTTCTTAGTCATGTTGGGAACGGACGTGTTGCTGATGGGATTTTACGCAGTATTGATTAGACCAGTGATTCCCAACCTCCCACCTAAGGTAACTCATTTCGGAACAAATAATTCTTCAATTCACCACCCCCATTCCTTCAAATAACTGTGTGTGATTCTTTCTACTTCAAAAACTTGTATATTATGGAATGGCTATTCCGTAAAACACAAACACACAAGTATGTGTGTTCGGTGAATTCATAAATAATTTTCGATTTTGTTGATACAAGTTAGAGGTTGAAGCTGAAATTATTTATGAATCGACTTAAATTGACACATACAAACAGAATGTAATTATTTATTTCCTAGTGTGTACTCACCTCTATTGGTAATAATTTTTAATTACCTATTTTATCGTATTTACTTAATGTGATGGCTAGTACCGCATTTTTTCGGTTATTAATTTTACCCTGGACATTGTGGTTGGTATAGCGCGCCTCAAATCATCCATCACATTTAATTAATTTCTGCATTTGTTTTTATTCGTTGATAAGAAGTTGGGAGAACGCTGTTTCACACAAATATGTTGTTGAGAAGGGCAACAAAGTTTTCATTGTGATATCCGATAGTAGTGGAAATTTCTTGAAACTATTATACCAAGACTCCTGTATTGGTAGTTCACCAAACCAAGCTATCGTTTCAAAATTATTTTGTAGTTCACTAATACTGCACGGTTTCAGGGACATCAGAGACATTGGCACTGAAGGGGTTAATCGAAATGCAGAAAGATTTGCTACATGCATCTGCAAATTTGCCTCTAATTTAACAGTAAAATTGTATAAATGTGCTTTTGAAATCGGTTTTGTCGTACTTCTATTAAATTTTTCTTGCTGTTACTGTCCGTCATTTTTACTTGGTTGCGGTCGAGTTGTTCCCATCTTGCAACAGCCACGCCTGATCTCTTTCAACGACATTTTGGTTTCGTGAACCTCCAAAATATATTTAGCGTCAAGGTGTTGCAAGTTGGGGTCGGAGTTTGATTCTCTTGTACTCTGATTTTGAGCACTCGTACAGTTAATTTCAGTTTGAACAAAACTGTACTTAAAAAGTGGAAGAATTTCTTAGCAGGTATTTACTAGTAATAGGAATAATATGAATGGGTATTAGGTTGATACTATTCAGAAAATTAACAGCATTAAATGAAATTTGTCGTCAATGAATTTCTAGAAAATTGTTGTTTGTATTTGATAGATTCATTCCGTTTACGTCTCAAAATATAAGCGTATAAAGAAACAAAGTGCCTATTTCGTGTCTCAACGCAAACACAGTTGCTATTTTGCCTATGTGGGAAAAACTTTCAAAATGTACTTAAATTGGTAGATCAGCTTTAGCAACATTCAAACCAAATTTGAGCAGTAAAGTAAACAAGTAAAAAATAACCACAAAAAAGTATTTTACGATAAAACATGGTAACCCTAAGTAAGGATAGTACAACGCAAATTCGCATTTTGTCAAAAAACGCAAAAATCATCAAAAGGCCTTGTGAAAATCTCATTCCAACGAAGCATGTTAAACCGTCGCCTAGTCGGGGTAGCAGTCGTCAGCACAAACACTTCTCCTAAGTAGCCTGAATTATTGGCGTCCGTTGAGCTCAGCATGCTCTTCATGAAAGCTCGTCTGGGTGCCGTGATAAGCCGTCTTTCGTTCTTATGGCCCTAGAGGAAGAGATAAAAACTCACTTCCAAACAGCCCTTTGAAAGTACTAATCTACTCCGAGTGTATCTTGAGCATGCTTACGCATTCAGCTCTGCTCGCACCATTACAGTTACACGAAATATTTCAAGTTTTTTCCTGTACAGCTCAAAAAAGTGAAGAAATCCAATAGATTTGGTAAATATATTTCAAATTGAGCCCCCACGTCTATAATGCCTGACGTTGTACTTCATTGAGCCCGCACGTCTATA
Organism: Orchestia grillus; assembly: GCA_014899125.1. Taxonomy (NCBI): domain Eukaryota; kingdom Metazoa; phylum Arthropoda; class Malacostraca; order Amphipoda; family Talitridae; genus Orchestia; species Orchestia grillus. The sequence goes on from VOMN01036742.1 coordinate 62,778, forward strand.
ATGCCTGACGTTGTACTTCATTGAGCCCGCACGTCTATAATGCCTGACGTTGTACTTCATTGAGCCCGCACGTCTATAATGCCTGACGTTGNGTCTCGTGAGTATTGTCTCGTGAGTATTGTCTCGTGAGTATTGTCTCGTGGCTTGAGTATTGTCTCGTGGAAGTTGGTCCTGAAGGTCTGGAAGGAGCCAGCGCGTGCGTCCTGTCAAAATGAGGTTTTTTATAAGAATTTGCGTCGCTGGACCTGAGGAGCTTTACCGCGTGGACAAATACCCCTCCATTATGCGAATGTACCATAAAGTAAAATTAAGCCATAAGTATTTACCCTCATAGGTGCTGCAATGGGGGGAGGGAAAATTTCAAATCTTGTGAATATAATGAAAGATATTAATACTTTTCAACATGCGTATTGTCAGTGACATAGTTCAATAGAGAAACTTCGTTTATCTGGCCAGCGGAGCTTTCTTCCTATTTTATACATTTGACCCCCGCCATAACCTACATTATATTTGGTCATAATTTATTGAATTTTTCAGAAAATTCGAGCTGTAGTTGGCCGCGTTCAGTCAAACGCGAGCACACAAAGCGCAATTTCGGTTGCGCCGAAATGAAGTTTTCAGTTGTAGTGAATTGCAGTTCGGCTGTTAAAAAAGTTTTTGTGTTCGAAATAAAAAATAAAAAATAGAGCTTTTCCTTCACGTAGTTCATTGCTATGCAGTTACTTCAACTAGGAATCATAAAATTATAACGGCTCATGGAAAATTGTGAGTATACTGTCTATAATATTTTACAATCTTACCATAGTTGGGGAAGATTCTTTACTTAGATTCATTTTGCTGTCAGAATAAACAGCAGAGGCCGTTGAGACATGAACAATTCATTGAGAGGAAACAGGAAAAAGCATTAAAAATAGTAGACGGCAACAGAGAAATTATGCACAAAGTCTACGTGTTTTGCTCCCAGGATTAAATTAACAACTCTTAGCCATAAATTAACTGTATTCGCAAGTGAGAACATAATCAAGCTCTGCCGGACATTGTGATGTACTATGTTAAAAAGTTCGGATAAAACCATATAAATACAGACTTGAAAAACAATTTTTTGTGACAATCTTTTTACAATAACTTATCATTTGTCCAAATTAATATTTTCGTCCAATACTGTTATGCAAGTTATTTTTCAAAGCAATGCAATATATATTTCTTCCTTTACGAAATTTTCTAGATTTGTCCGAATACCCAGATTCAGAGTAAGGAAAGTCTTCGGCCTATGAGATAAATATCTAACTACTCATCATCAAGCCCATTTATCAGCGTTCATTTATACGACCGCTATTCCTAAGCCGATACATTTAATGAAATCATGCGTGTACATTAATTGCTGCACGTCATCAGCCCCTGGCCACTTGAAACACTGCTTGTGTCGATTAACGACCGCAAACACAATGGTTTTGCCTAGCGAAGATGTGCCTCCAAACACAGCAATTGGCCTACTAATAATTTGAAT
>VOMN01036749.1:0-11001 GCA_014899125.1 Orchestia grillus
TTAGCCATGTTTTTCTCTCAACTCCCATCTCATTTGGTGTTATTTTCTCGTTTACAGCAGCGACGAGCCTTTAATTGCGGCTCTGCCATTGCTGAGGCGAAACTCCATCTGTTTCGAAGGCCACGCAAGAAAATAATAATAAATCGCCTCGCTGCGTTGCAGGCTTGAAACAAAGGATGGGTGTACACGCTCACGGTCTTTTCCTGCAAATTGAGTTTGACGATTGAACAGAAAAGACAGTCGCGGTGAATGGCTCGAGTTTTGATGTCTGCATCAGTATCGCCCGTAAAGTATCGCTCCGAAGGCGACATCACAATTTTCGAGTTAACGAGACAAATTTTGCATTCATTAGAACTTTTTAAATTTGTGGAATAGTTTAAAATCAATTGAGAGATACAGCGTTTCTAAATTGAGGCTGAGGGACATTGTAGCGTTATTGAAACGCTTCTTGATTATAAGAGAGGTAAAACGTAAATATAACACATTAATTAATATATTTTCATTGAGAAAGGTTGCAGCGTGTGAGAGATGTGGTCTCGTAAATACGAAAGAATTTCCCAAAATCGGAGTTTAAACCAAATTAATCGAGAAAATTTTTAAGAATGTCATGTTCCCGTGATGCTTTGATGGATTCGTCAGGATAGCATAAGCAGTACGAGTAACAATAGTCGTAACCTTAGTAGTAATAATAGTAATTTTAGTACTAGTAGTAGTAGTAGTGGTGGTAAAAGTAGTAGTATCATAGATCGCAGCGCTTCATTGAATCGAACTACGTCTCGCCGGAAGAGGAATGACTATTTAGTATGGACATAGTGAACGGGGAATCCAGATGGTGTGTTCCCACACAGGATCCCCTGGGCATAGAAACAACAAGTTATGAATGAAGATGAAGATCAGTCGGCGTGGAGGTAGCGAAAAAGGTATTCAAACAAACAGGACAGCAAAATTTCACGACAGTCTTGTGAAAAATGGCGGGCGATCTGTTAGCGGCTCACCTCCCTCGGATGACACCTTTTGAACGTTGTGCAGGGCTTACACTCGCATCTTTCGGGCTATCACTCCTGTTTTTATTATTTACGGGCCGAAAGTGATGCAGGGCAGAGAGTGGTGTTGGGCTGTTCGAACACCTCATGATTCTGGCGTCAACAGCTCTCGGGTCGAGATTTATGAGCAGCGAATGGAGGGCGATCGCGCCTCGAGCCTTTTGAATTTTTTTTTATGTTTAGATCGAAGTTCATCCTTCATCATCGGTGATTTGTGGTGGGTGGACTCTGGAGGTCGTGACGGAGACATTGGGAAGCTTTAGCCTGGATGTCTTTAGACAGAATTTTATCCGTTATTTCGGCAAGGGTTTTGATCGACATTCCAAGTACGTAACTTTGATCAACAAACTCGCTGTTCGTCATGGAAAATTTGCAGCCAAGAATTGAGTCTAACCGATCCCCGTACCTTGCAGTCCATACTAAATGATCCCTTCACTTTTGGTGCTACATTGTCCGAGTCACTAAAGCACTGCACCTATGCTACTACTACTGCTACTACTACTACTTCTACTACTACTACTACTACTACTACTGCCACTACTTTTATTTCTTATCGGTAGAAACAGATGATTTTGACCTAAGTTAAAATGCTTGAGATGGAAAGAAATAATGTCGTCCGTTACACAACGAGTCACATGCAATGCATGTTACTAGCCAAGCTTTGGTACAGTAAGACTGTAAGCTCGAGGTTGAATGGCAGATTACGTAAAGACTTCATCTAATTGAGAATTTCAATTTGCTGCCACATTATTCAGGATCAAATTGTGATTCTCATTCAAATTCAAATTATTAATCCAAGTAATTGAGTCATCCCGTGCACGTAACATATAAAAATACTGTTCGAAAACTCTTCTCTGCGAATGAACTTTTTCTTTCGAAAGCACTCGCACGTGACGTGTAATCAGCTTTTCTTAAAAAAACTCTTTCGTAAGGAGTGGAGCATCACAGTTGGGGGTGTATCTTCGATATAAAGTGTGGGCAAGAACGAGAACGTGAGGCAGGCTTATCGTGAACTGTCGACAAAATAGGACCAAGAAAAATCCTTGAAGTCGGTACATTGAATTGGTTATCCTAAGATTACCATTCCTATGATTACCATTCATAAGATTACTATTCCTAAGATTACCATTCCTACGATTACCATTCCTTATTACCATTCAGCAAGTTGAACAACTAATTTTAATTTCATTCGTGCGTGCTAGTTATTTTTGCTCTAAAAATAAGCAAAATTGTCGGGTCAACTTCCTGAACTATGCTACCCCTCTGACTGTCGCAGTCGTTCCTAGCAAACTTGATCAACACATTCACGCTGTACTAACATGAACTCATTTCAAATTTGATTTATATATTAACACAATGCACGACCTTAAATTAAGCGGTATTGTTTTAAAAATTTCTGGGTCAAATCTAACTGACCTTAAGTTGTGTTACAGTCAACTGAATTTACTTCTAAATCAATGCGGAATCGATGGCTCTTTTTATAACAGGCTGTATGCGGACGATGGAAATGTTACTTTGATGTTTATATATCAAAACTCTCCTGTAATTTATGTTGAAGTTTTTCGGTACTTTGATTTAAATTTCATCCGTGCTTCGCATCAAAATTCCTCGAAACTTTGTTTCAAAACTTCTATCTTATGGGTGTTAAAATTCATCCGTGCTCTGTCCAGATATTCTCCAGTACTTTGTCTTGAAACTGATGCATATTTTGTTATGAACTTCCTCAGTATACTTTGTAGTTAGATTGCTTTAGAGTTCCACGGCACTTTACTTCAGAGTTCCACGGCACTTTACTTTAGAGTTCCTCGGTACTTTACTTCAGAGTTCCTCGGCACTTTACTTTAGAGTTCCTCGGCACTTTACTTTCGAGTTCCTCAGCATTTTACTTTAGAGTTCCTCGGCACTTTAGTTTAGAGTTCCTCGGCACTTTATTTAGAGTTCCTCGGCACTTTATTTAGAGTTCCTCGGCCCTTTACTTTAGAGTTCCTCGACATTTTACTTTAAAACATTACAAGGAGAGCAACGCAGTCACTGTAGCAGCAGCAGTGTGGTGCCCTGCAAACCTTAATTGGGTGTCTTTAGTGTTGTATTAAGAGCCCTTAAAACTGTATTAGGTGTCATTAGAACTGTATTAGGTGCCCTTAGTGCTGTATTAAGCGCCCTTAGAACTGTATTAGGTGTCCTTAGAACTGTATAAGGTGCCATTATAACTGCATTAGGTTCCATTCGAACTGTTAAGGTAGAACGGTATTAGGTGCCATTAGAACTGTATTAGGTGCCCTTAGAACTGTATTAGGGGCCTTTGGAACTGTATTAGGTGCCATTAGTACTGTATTAGGTGCCATTAGAACTATATTAGGTGTCATTAGAACTGTATTAGGTGCCATTCGAACTATATTAGGTACCCTTAGAACTGTATTAGGTGCCCTTAGAACAGTATTAGGTGCCATTCGAACCGTATTAGGTGCCATTAGAACTATACTAAGTGCCATTAGAACAGCATTAGGCGCCCTAAAAACTGTATTAAGTGTCATTAGAACTGTATTAGGTGCCCTTAAAACAGTATTAGGAGCCCTTAGAACTATAGTAGATGCCATTAGAACTGTATTAGGTGCCCTTAGAACTGTATTTGGTACCATTCGAACTGCATTAGGTGTCATTAGAGTTGCATTAGGTGTCATTAGAACTGTGTTAGGTGTCATTAGAACTGCATTAGGTGCCATTAGAACGGTATTTACAGAACGCCGGACGCGAGCCATGTGTGGACCTAAAAATAATTTTCGCTCATGACGAAAACACAGCAATTAAAATCTCTGAGCACATCCCTACGATCCAGGTCCTACACGGAGCATGAATTAAGTATAAATTATTTTACTTGTACACATATTGCATTTCCACTTTGAGCTCGATTGGTCGAGAATTAGCGAGAACATCAAGGAAAAACCTCTGACGTGTTGAGATGCTGTTACTGCAGCAGCGTTGAGAGGAAACAAATATTTATCGCATTGGGTGGCATTTGCCTCCGCTGAATGGGCTTGAAAATCGTGTGTTCGACTTCCACTTCCGTAAACGTTCCTGTGATGATCCACTTCTCGCTTAAAATATCAGGCCTTCAAAAGCCTCCGTTAAGCAGAATCCGCGGAACTGCAGGACCGAACCTGCCGTCCCGCTGAAATTTTTTGTAGCACCAGCGCTCTCCAGGGGGGAGGCAACCCCAACGAGCTATTAAAGCCAAGTTAATTTCCCTCTAAATAACTCCCAATCTGATCACTTGAAAGGGTTATCCTTCTTCGTCGACTCGGGAAGGTGTCTTTGATGGAAGTATAAGAAGTGAATGAGTGTCATTTACTAATTGACTATTCTCAAAGCGAAGTTCCTTCAATGTAAAGGATGGAGTCAGTCTATACCTAATCCCTAATTTGTACGGTACATAAATGTGTACCAGAAATGAATGATGGGTGAAAGTTGTGAAATTACTTTTAAAAATATATCCTACGCTTTCTCGAGCATACTTTCGCTTGTTCGAATTGCCCTTTCGATGTTATCAACACGCCGCAGCCTCCTCGCCTGATGACGGTCTGACAGTGCTGCCTCGTCCTCACTTGAAGAATGCTTCCTTCATGTACCAGCTAATCGTTGCTGTCTCTAATTGTAATAAACTCAATTAATGACAGTTTCGGTCAGAGGCAATTCATTTGTCGCCCTGTAGCTTTACTTTTCGTTGTTCTTCCTGTTCACAAGAGTAACAACTTTGAATGATGAAGTTCAAAAATTTCTGAACGCATTTTTCTTCTACACGTATCCCAAGGCAAAATTCTATCATTCTACTGAATCATTTCCGTATTTAATCATTTGCACAGCACGCAGGTGGTAGTTATGCTACCTGATTTTTGATGAGTCCTGCTCTCCTATTACTCTTCAAATCGGTTGCCTGTGCGTGATTGGTGTCTGACAGCGGGGGGCTTGAACAGAAGCCCAAGACGGAGCCCCTCGCTCGTTTCTGTTGTCCTAATTTACTCTATTCCTCTCTATTTCACCTCTTTTTCCATTAATCCACCATCGATCGGGGGCAAACTGACCTTCCAGAGCTCGGATTTCCATACTTCAGAATAACTCAAAAAGTATACGAAATTTCAAAATTTTTAACAGTTAAATGAATCTTTATGATTTAATACTGTTTTTCACTCAAAAACACTGATCCACTAATCCACACGGATCCACTCAAAAACACTGATCCACTGATCCACACGGATCCACTCAAAAACGTCCTCCAGACCTTTAAAAGCGCCCGTCCTTTCTGCCCCACTCCGTGTCAGAAGTGTCTGGTCTCATTGTATTTTTGCCACCAGACAAAGTTGCCATTTCTACAGAGCAGCATGTCAGCGATAGCTCAGGGCGTAGACTAAGATTCACTAACTACTAGCGGTTAATTATGACGAGCCGATCCCTGATCTGATGGAATCCGCCCCTCGAAAGAGCAAAGGAAACTTGCTTTTAAAGTACACTCGTAGTGATAAACTAAATTTAATAAAAAAGTATCATGCAAACCTACGTCATTCGCCAAAGTCTTAAATATGTGAAATGGAGCAACCTACTTCAAGTGAATCCATAATTTCTCGACACATGCGCTAGTTACCTATGTAGACATAATTTTTTTTTAAATCCTCCTCCAATAAAGATGCGCAGTTACAAATACTGATAAGAGATATACAAATAATGGTTGTGAATATGTGGGTGCAAATATTCATTTCTTTCCTTGTATTTATGCACTGTGTTTTGAATCAACGTTTTCCATTCTAGTATGTGCCTCCTCTATCCGGTACGTACACTGGAATCTCCTTTTCGTATCCTAGCATACATCATCATCCTGCACTTGCAGTCTAATTCACCTCTTAGGTCTGGGTATTCATGGGTACCCCTCACGTAGATTGGAATCCACCTCCATCATTCGAAAACTCATTAATATCATGCACGTGAATTCAAATTCACATTCTGTACCCAATTGTCCATCTGCATCCATCACTGCCTTCGCAGACGATAGTTCGAGTCGGTCGTTCGCCAGAGAGTCTGGGCCTTCAGCTAGATTTCTACCCAGATATCTCGGAGAACATCACTGGTTTCAATGCCCCAGGCTCTTCTACGAATGTGTCCAGATTCTGAAATTCTGGAATCCATTTACGCTACTGAGATGCCACGTCGATTTCCCAATACGCCGAGTACATTTCCAACGGAGAATTTTGTTCCGTTTTTACGTACAATGTGAGTGAAGCTCTAGAGCAAACTGCTGACGCTCCTGAAGTCCTAGACTTCAATCACTTTTTCAATCACTTTTTCTTCACTTTTCTTCACTTCAATCACTTTTCTTTCGATGTTCTTCGGCTTAAAAAGTGATTGAAAACGACGTTGTTCAATGCTTTCAGAGTATTACTGTAAAAAAATAGGCGTTTCTTTCATATGTTATTAACGCATAATTAGCAGGGAATATGGGTTTCTTTTTGAATAGTAACTGAGCACTGAGCACTGAGTAACGATTTGTACAAACGCACTAGTTAAGATAAATTACAATTTTTGTTTCAAGCATCATTACAGACAAAGAATAGCAAAGCCTTCTGTTGTTCATATTTACGGTGAGCAAATATATGAAAATTGTCAGTCATTCAGAAAAACCGTGAAGATCATTTAAAGCATCCATTCGAAAGAAAAATATTGGGTTTCATATTGCCCTAAACCTGAGTTCTGCAATGCTTAAAATAAATATTAAACATGCCACAAACACGTAGTTTCTGCAGCGCCAGCATCCCTGCTAGAATAGCCGTAAAGAAACTTTTTCAAAATGAAACTTTTATTTCATTGAAAATTTTGACATCTGTGCAAAGTAAGAACTAACACTTCATTCAAAATTTTGTCACCGTATCAGCACAAACTTAGTTCTGAACCCAGGGAGCAAGAACGGCAATCTTGATCTTGATCACCAATTCACAAAATCGAAATTTTTCGATTCTAATAATGAAAATATCCATTTAACTATCTTTAATCTTCGTCAGCAGTACAAAATTGGTCGACAGAGGTACGGAAAACATATTTTGCATTTGTTGAAATATCTTAACCTTTTCCCATTGCTCCGACCAATTTTGGTGCAGGTCATTTTAAATCAAAAATATCTCGAAACATTCCCTTGTGATTGAGGGCCCTCTCTCTATGGCACTGTTTGCTATCGCACGAAAGACTCCGTAAATTTCGAAATCGGTCGGCGCGTTATTTTTTGGTTTACAAAGAACTACACAGAGCTACACAGAACCACACAGAATTCTACAGAACTACAGAGAATTAGAAATAGGCAGGCAAATATCATTCACCCATCGTACGCGGCGGAGTTCCGGCACCAACTCTGAAACCTTTGTAACAGTTTATACACAGTCTCTGGAGATATTTATGACTAACATCGTCGTAGGTGCCGCGCAGACCTAGCAGAGAAAAAGCACAGCGACTAAATATGGACCAGCATCAAACTGGGCTAGGCCCGTATCCCATGTACGCCTCCGCTCGGAAAGAGACACTGAGGAGCTCACTATTTTTTAAACAATTTAGTGTTTCTTTACAATCAGTCACACCGAGGTCTTTGAGTGACAAGTACATGTACACGGAATTGAAGCGATTTGATTGACCAACGAGAGACTATTTCTACAGCCAGTGCAGATCACTCTAANGATTGACCAACGAGAGACTATTTCTACAGCCAGTGCAGATCACTCTAAAGTTATATGTGCTTGCCATTTCCCAGTGTCATCAGGGGAACTCTTTTGAAACTTATTAAAAAATGATGAAGTACCTACATCCGTCACAGGGTCCAAATTTTCAGCTTTCCCAACATCTTTCCTTAATTTACTTCATCATTCGTGCTTTCATCGAGCAAGCCCAAGCTGGTGCGTTATTTTTCAGTGGGTTGCGTGTGAAATAAAATGAGCTCGGAGCATCCAATCAGAGATTTTTAAAGCGGTCTCATTTCATGCACATTTCAGAATGATTTCACATAAACAATGTTCGTAAATAAAAACATTTTACACACACCATTATTGAATGCCGTTGCTTCAGTGAAGATGTAATTCTTGTAGGAACTCTCACACTAAACTAGATTAAATAAATAGATTGTTATTAATTTACTTAATAAATTAATTGCATGCGGATAAGTCTGGAGATAAATTTGACAGGAGACCAATTACATTCACTTGAGAAGTTTCAGAGTTCATTGCCGTACAAAAAAATTATTTCATAGCCATTTCATATTTCCATGCAAGACCCCCGGCTTCATTACTGGAAGCATTAAAAGATTCAAAACATAACTCCAATGCATGAGACACATTCAATGAGCGCCGTAAAAATACATCAAAAAATGTTCCTCCTGGATTCGAAATATTTACAAATAAAATTAGCAGCAAAAGGGCCTATACTCAATATTTCTTGACCTTCTTGCGCATTCCTCAGTTATTCGGTTTCAAATTCAACCAATTTCCAAACTGCATGAATGGTGAATGAGTGCTGACTGAAATGGTATTGCTCTCGGGATAAAAGACTTCTAGTAAGTTTGAAGATTAATTTTAGAAGCTGGTCTCAAACGGACACGAGTTATTCTTTGAGCAAGTTTCATTTTCAATTATTCAACTTGGAAAAATGGCCGCGAAAGACTTTAAAGAATCTCTTCTTCCGGGGCTGAGGAAGCCTTTGTTCTTGTTTCTTTTGAGAGGCAACTTAATGAACATAATCCGGGAAATTTTAGGCCTTTAGTTTGAATAGCAATTTTCCAAACAAAGCACCATAAGGCCCGGGCATAGGCTTACCACAAAGGAATCCGCTGGTTATTCAAATAAAACGTCATGAGGAAAATAGAAAATGAAAGTTCGGAATAAAATTCTCTTATCCTATGGGTAACAAAATGATCCCTAATTTCAGGCCCTTCGTTATGAAGCATGCATCATGTGATATGGGCAATCTTAGGAAAGAATAATTTACTCTGCTGTTCCTAGACGCGCGAAATCTGAATGCCACATCCGCTTAACTGTGCATTATGGCGTATCGATTCTACTTATGTGAGAGAGCACCTAATAAAATACACCATTACTGAGACTAGGCAAAATGTCTCACAGCATATGACACGCTTCGATGCATGATACTGGCACCAAATTCCAAAAAAGCAATTCAGGGAGAAAAATAAAACAAAAAGTTGTACGCCACGCTTTTCACAGCCCTGCCTACCAACTACCGCCACATCCTTTGATTTTGTCGACCCTGGGTAGCCTACAGGTACTCTTTAAAAGAAATGAATTACTTCGTCACCAATCAAAGCATTCTAAGTTTTCCATTCGTCTGAAGCTTTCGCCTGAGCACACAATATGTCGCTACTAGAGTTGGGTCATCTCTGGAGTGCCACCATAGTGAACTAAGCCAACGCTCGCGGATAAAATCGATAACTCCAAAAGCTCAAAAAAATATCATAGCTGGAGCGTTTGTGAGGAGTTCGTCTGCAGCGCTCACCTGGGCACCTGGGTACCTGAGCTCCTGGGCAGTGCTGATGAGGACTGAAGGGATATCGTCTTTTTGAGGGGAAAATGAAGTAAATATTTTTGATTCATTCTCAATCATTCTTTAAATTTTTAAAGAAGATAAGAAGTTTATTAAGCACTCCAGCGATCGAAGTAATTGATAAAACTCTTGTCAATGAAGCTCCTTAGAACTATTAGGTATTATTTATTTATCGTACTGTGGATTATTAATCAGAAAAATAAGCTTATAATAAACTAACACACTCCTCAGCACTCTGAACCACATGGTGTTACCAGAATAAACTTCTCAGTAAGATAATTTTATGGTAACTTCCGAACATCAATTTCAAATTCTCAGGTTTGTATACGTATATTTTTCACGACTTTTGCCAGCTGCTGCACTAAGTGCAATCTCTAACTCTCCCGCATACTAAACCCATATCGTTGTTTTAGCAGCTGTAACATTCTACCAATTCCGATGGGAGGATGAAAAATTTTAGTATTTCTCTCAGGCAGCATATTACAGAATTCTATTTTTGAATTTATGTACGCATATTTGAAGTTAAGGAGCCAACCGCCGTATATACGAGGTATCAAAAACCACATTACGGTATACATGAAGCCTAATACCTCCAGTCATGTATATAAAGAACAAAAACTCGTTAATAGACTATAGACATAAAGATAACGAATGAGGGATTCCATCAAGCGTCGGGTAATCTGGAAACAAAAATTCAACTCGATGTTCATAAAAAATTTCCGGCGCGAATGTAAGTCAGCGGTTTCCTATGACGTAATTACGGTTTCTCACATATTCCGACGGTTACTTCTCGCTTTCCATTTTTCCTTATAGGTTACCAAGCCCTTGAAAGGGGCATAGAATAAGTAATAACATTTGGGTAGTTAGATATGTCAAACACACCAATTGAAATTGTCACCAATTTGGAAATTGCAAGATTTCCAAAAGTCACCATATCTTTCGTTTACAAAGTTAGAAAGGAGCTGAATGAAAACAAGGGAGATGAATTGGCGACGAATTGTCGTCGCTCTGACTCACCTGAGTTTGTCAAAGAAGTGCATGGAATGATCAATGAAAATCCTGGGAAGTCAATGCGATATCTTGCAAGGATCTTCAAGCGTCTGACGGAAAAATAAGGAATGTTGTTCATAAAGACCTCGAATACAAATCATACGTTCTTAGGCGGGGTCAGTTTATGTCGACGAAAAATCAAGAGAATTATTTAATGCATCTTTGTTTCAATAAGTGCGTATGGTGTCCTCAGATACAGTACGTACCCTGTATCTTTGTTACATTGGCCAGTTTAGCAGTGTACCAATATACCAGTGTGGCAATGTACCAGTGTACCAACGTACCAATGTACCAACGTACCAGTGTACCAATGTACCAGTGTACCAACGTA
>VOMN01036759.1:0-21524 GCA_014899125.1 Orchestia grillus
GGTTGAGTAGTCTGAGGGTATTTGTAGGAGTTAGCAGAAATTATATGTACCTTCGCAACCCCATTTACTGTTTTTCTTTCAAATTCGTTACTATGCTTTTCCCAATCTTTACGTCTTTTTTGTTTCTTTTATCTAACTCAAGTCCCCATAAATTTCTTCGAAAGTGTAGGTAACGTTTTTGACGTTTCCCGCGTCCTCACGACGTCTTTCCCGCGTCCTCACAACGTCTTTCCCGCGTCCTCACAACGTCTTTCCCGCATCTTCACAACGTCTTTTCTGTGTCCTCACAACGTCTTTTCTGTGTCCTCACAACGTCTTTTCTGTGTCCTCACGACGTCTTTTCTGTGTCCTCACGACGTCTTTTCTGTGTCCTCACGACGTCTTTTCTGTGTCCTCACGACGTCTTTCACCCACCCTTCAATCTCGTGCACTCACAGCAGGTCGACTCATCACTAAACACATGAATTCCGCCGCCGTGGTGATAAGCCTTTTATTTTCAAAGAACTCTGCTGCCAGCAACGGCCCTTTCCTCCTCCTTCATTTCCTCGATGGCACTTCGACTCGCTGCTGCCTCCGCCCCCTGCTCTCGATGTTCTTGTTCGATCTTCTAGAAGGGACCTCCTTTGTTCTGTGCGACGCCTTTCCCTTGGTCCACTTTCCCTCATCCACCTACCCTCTGCATGGTTCCTTACCCGTGGCGGTGCAGGCCACCGCGTCTCTTTTCTTATCTTTACGAACGCTTGCAGTTTAGAACTCTCTTCCCTAAATTCATGCTCCCTCTGTAGCACGAGTGAGAGGCTGAATGCCGGCTTAGATTTTCTCATCTTCGAGACTAATTTCCATTCAGAACTCGTGGTTTTACATTTTACCCGTCGGTAACACCTTGGTCTGGTAAGGAGCTCAACCTGTTTTTCGCTCTGTAGACGCGCACTGGTGTATCGAATGTCGATTTCTTGTTGTTGGTTATGTGTTGTTTTCACAAACTTGAAAACCTCTACGTTTTAGATGCCGCGAATAGAAACACATCAACTGGGAATATTTGTGTAGTTTTCGTGTCGTACTCTTCTGTACCTCACGTTGCCAATCGAATTAAGAGGTGCTTGTAGCCGGACATCCGCTTGTCATAGCGCCCATTTTGAAATGAACTATTTGAACCCACTTTGTAATGGCACGATGATAACTTTACGACAACAGCGTGTCACGTCTCTTCCTTCGCGCGCAAACTGACCAGTATGATCTATGTTCTCTCATCAGTGAATTTATTCTGATCCGATGACTAATTGCTGGCAGAAAGGATTCATTTGATCACTTCAGAAGCATTGGAGCTGCTAGTCTTGTTCTGGGTTAATTTAGTCTACAGGTTGTCACAAAAGTAAGTTACCACACCGTAGTTGATCCTGAAGTATTTATGACTAAAAATTGAGTTACTTGAAAATAAGTCAATGTTATTCGTTACATATACGACAGTACTAAATGAAAGATGCTCAATAAAAGCAATGAATGATTAAACCATGGCAACATTTCATAGAGCGGCACCAATACAGCACACGGTGTAGGGGTTTGGGGGATTTGCGAGCTGTTTATAGCGTGAGCTGAAAATCAAGAATCATGTGTAAAAAACAACGTGAAAACAATCTATATATTCGCCCATTTGGGAGACTCAAATTGAAAAGGAACTGCGAACTGGAACGGAGTTTCGCTGTTACGATTACATAAAAGACGACAACGGTGGTTAAATGCCTAATACGTCCAATCACTATGAGAATAATAATTATACAATGGTAATAATAATAATACAGTATTCTGTATTAGTGCTAAAGTGTTTTGCTTTCCCGATTCAACTTCCGTTACAAATAAACTGGGGGGAAATAAATTAAGGGGAACTACACTGAGGGGAAATGTAAATTTTGCCGCCATCAAAGTGTGCTTGTCTCACAGCTTCGTCCGCTCTGCACACCTGTGCGTGGCGACGCTGCCGCTCTGCACACCTGTGCGTGGCGACGCTGCCGCTCTGCACAGGTGCCTGGAGCGAGCTCTACCTGGCCGCAAATTGCGGCTCTGGCGCGATTAGTGCATCTGGCACCTGATCAGGTGGTACAATGAGGTGCACCTGGCACCTGACCGGGTGGTACAATGAGGTGCACCTGGCACCTGACCAGGTGGTACAATGAAGTGCACCTGGCACCTGACCACAAGGCGCCTAAAAATCAGGTATTTGCGTTTACCATCGCCGCCTCGCCAAATGATGAACAATTTTTCATATTATGTAATTTTCTTTTGAAGGCACATTTTTCGTACACTGGGCATGAGGCGAGCAAAACCAATATGGCAACATGCCTGTAGGTTGGCTATTTTGGTTTGAGCGAAAACGAAGCAAATGTGAAGGCAATTGCATGTATTGAGCGTACCGAGCTCTGTACGTGGGGCAGTGAAGCGCCAAGTCGTCGTCCCTCACAACTGCAATTCGCGTGGAAATTGTTTTATTTCTCCTGGAAATTATTTCATTTCCCCTGGAAATGGTTTCATATCCCCTGGAAATTGTTTCATTCCCCCTGAAAATTGTTTCATATCCCCTGGAAATTGTTTCATTCCCCCTGAAAATTGTTTCATTCCCCCTGAAAATTGTTTCATTCCCCCTGAAAAATGTTTTATTTTCCCTGGACTCTTTTTCATTTCTTCTGGAAACTTCTATATTTGCCCTAGAAATTTATTGTATGAATTAGACGTCAGATTTTCAAAAAATCGTCGTCTGTCGAAATTGTAACGGGGGAAACAAACTTCTGAAATCCTCAGCATATGTTCAGTTGTAGGAACTTTGTCAGGCTTGCTGCTGTATATATATGACGCACATGTGCGTGGTGTGGCATTTTGTCATTCTCAGCTCAACTACCATTTAGCTGTGTTACTAAGTTTCCAAGTTACGCAAGCTTGTGCTTAATTAAGCAGTTCCATAAAAGTCGTCAAATTTGAAACCAGCGACCCCTTCGTGTTCTGAAGTCAGATATGCTTTTTGTATTTTTTCTCTCTCTTTACTCGGGTTTACGGTTTTTGGTTATCTTTATAATTCAAGTTTGAGAGTTTCGGTAAACGCAAATAGAATGAGTTTTGGGCACAAGCCAAAAGTGGTTGAATGGAACACCTGTGGCCTAATCACGTGGGAACCGCTCTAATTGCCATCATTAGCTCTTGCCACTGACGAATAAGTACGTCTTCGTTGATCATGTATGAGCTAGAGGTGTTTCCACTTAGCAAAATCACTACGTTAAGAAAAATCGCCATTAAAATGTTTATTAGTAAAACCAATTATGCTGGCAGGGAACAACGAAACTGACTTGGACGGTGGCAGCGACTATACCTGGACTCTAGCGCATGCATGCGCCTCCTTGTCGGATTTCTGGACCATCAGGGCACTGCGAATCGCTGAGTCCTTTTTTATACTGAATCCCGAGTCCAAGAATGTCTACGTAAATTTACGGTGCTCCAAATCCTGTGCAGCAGGCATGCTGCCCATTAGCCAGTAAATGGCCAACTCGATGGTGTAATGGTGCACTTCTCTTTGCCCGCGATACGAACATCGTTTTCTAAGCCATGGTGCCATGCGCGTGATGTTGTCGAACTGGTTCAATTATTCAACTTACGGTCAATGGTGATATGATCTGCTCATTCATTGCATTCGCTTTTGAAAAACCAGCTTTTCATCTTCTTTTGAGCTCATATTCGAAGTCTTTTGTTGGGCTGACAAAGAAGAAAGTCAATCGATCTGAAGACCCGTACTTGACACGCGCTTCTCAGAGTGTGGGAACTCGTACGCTGTGTGGCGTGGAAATGCTTTCTTTTTTATAACTGGAGTTTTTTCATTACGTGAGGTTTGATTCGACGAGAGTCAAATCATTCACGAGATAAGTCATTGTAAGTAAAACATGATGCCTTATTAGATAATTTGCGATATTTTTTCAACACATTTTTGCTTCATTGTTCAATTTTGGCTCAATGATTTTCAAATCGTTGATCAAATGAGTTACGGATGGAAAGCATAATGAGTACATTTCTTACGGTGCCCAAAATTTATGCTGAAGCGCAAATGTCTGAGCTGTTTTAATCCCAAGAAAACGTGAGTTTCTTCTACTCTGCGTGCGACTGAAGAGGACTAAAGTCGTATTGGTCAGAATAGCGTTTTTCATAAAAAAAAATTGACAGAGGTGTCAAAACTCTCACGTTTGAATTCACTCTCCGAATAGAAGATTTATCACATCACTCAGCATTTTCACACAGCATTCCCAGTCCGAACAAAGACTTCATCGCATCACTCAGTATTGTTACTTTTAACACTCATTGATTTTGTCTTTCAACATTGGCTTCAGGCAACATTGGCCAAAAAATACACTCGGTCACGCTCTGTAAGAAATACCCGTGTATACAAATGCGACTCAAGTTCTTAAATCATCCTCCTTAAATTGTCTGAATTCTCTTTAACCCCGGAATGGTAACCTAGAGTTCCCCGTACCCCATAATTTGCCTTTCCTTTTTCGTGTGGATTTAAGACTAAGAATTTCTCCTTCACATAATCTTAGAATTAATGTTATCATTCCAAGGTTGAATTAACTGTAGCATTCCAAAATTTGATGAATCATCCTAAAATAAATTTAGATCAATCACCCTAAATCACACTCAGCACTTAAAATTAGGTCGATCATACGTTCCAAAAGGAGCAAATTCCAAACATAGATGAATAAATGCTGTCTGAGAACGAGGTTCCGCGAATCGCAGGCATAAGCCACACTCTGCATACTTGATGAGATAAATCTCTTGAAAAAACTTGCTCAGAAAGTTCCACTGCCGACAGACGCTGTAGAAAAGAAGACAAGGAAGAGCGGTGATGTCGGACCTTTACTGGTCGGTCGAACCCTGAATGTTGCTGCTTGCTCAGTCCAGCCCTGAATGTTGCTGCTTGCTCAGTCCAGCCCTGAATATTACAAAGCAGTCTAACCGTAGATACCTTCAAAAATACTTCACAAAAACTATACTCGTACAGAACATACTTGATTGAGGTGAGCGTCCATTAGAGACGTGCCGTCGCCTGGATACCACGATCGGTTTTGCTGATTTTTTTTTTTCGAAAGTTGGTTTCGGACTTTCGGTGTTCACCATTAGAATTTGACTAAGTTGAATTTACATACACTTCCTTTCTTAACTCATTACTTCAGTTTGAATTTCGTTCGAATGTCAGGCGCACAAAAATGCGATAGAGCAAATGATATTTTTGGGCTGAGATTTGTGGATATTTACAATCTAACGGACGTCAGATTGTGGCCAGTGTCGTAACGCAGTGTTGCTCATAGCGCAGTGTAGAAAATTACAGGAATGTATTACAACCATCACGGAATTACTCTGTCTTAGAGTGGGCCTGCTCTTCAGATCGAGTACACATAACTTTGAGTCTGTAAGTTGGAGAAACAGGATCCTATTTTTATTGTATGTTATGTGCCGCTTAATGCACCGTCAGCAACGCATTTCATTTTAACCCTAATAATTATCCCTCACTTACTTGCGCTTTTGAGAATACGTTATCATAATGGTTTTTTGGTTGGGTAAAAAAAGCATTATAACAACGTCTTTTGCTTTTTACCCAACCAATGTTAAGATTCTCTTCGTCATCTTCGCTAAATTTTACCTATTCCAATGTTGAAGAAACTTGTAGCAAAACATCTCGTAGAGTTCGTCCTCCAGCCGCTGAGGAACATACCAACGTCGTTCGCACTACGCACATGTACGCGCGATGTTACTCCGGCTACTACACCCTATATTATGCTCGAAAATGAGCCAGACGGCACGTTTCTGTTGCCACATTTTACTCCATTCCACCTTAAAAACTACCCAAACATACGCCACATCGGTGCGCTGGCCACAGCACATGCCGGAGCGCCACATTCCTGGTCAGTAAAGCCGCACCGCGACAGTGCCTCCACTGGGCCACTTTTTCCCCAACATTCCTGAGTCGAGTGCTAGTGCCACCCCTACTGCATGTACCCCACCCTCACCCACAAAATGTACACCCACCCCCTCCAGTACTTTGGTGGGGTCTCCAGTCCCCTGGGTACTGCGCTAGGCCGGTCTGGCCAGTGCCTCCCCTCTGCCCCCCGCCTCTCCCATCGGTCCTGCCTCTTATTTGGGGCCAAGTTCCTCCTCTTGAATTTCTACGAAGTCATTTCGACCTCTGGAAACCGTGGGTCGTTTTCATCCCACACCGCATTGCCGTGGATGAGTAATGCAGGGCTCTGTTGCACAGGAGATAGCGTGCTCGCCTCCTAGTCAGAAAACGCCGGGTTCGATGCTCCTGGCGGTGTGCTTACCTCGCAAAATGAAGGTTAAATAAGAACTGCCTTTGAAAAGGGGGCACACCAGTGTGGCATGGGATGGGATTCCGAAGTATTTCCAAGCGATACGGATGGATGTGTTATGACAGGCAGTGAGCTATGCTGCTGCAGATGAATATATCGTATTAAGCAAAATCTTTCAAAAGGACAAAATTATTAGACGTGTATTTTTCCGAAAGTGAATGCTCCCACGCGTACTTGTACAGTAAAATAGGCACATGGTACAAATTTGGCGTCTGACGGTAACGGGCTTGGGTAGGGACCCAAGAATGGACCACCTGGGCTAGCTGTTGTTGACAATTTTTTTTCTTTTTGCTTTGTTCTATTCTTTTTTATTCTATTTTCTGAAATCGTTGCCCTTGAATTTACTATTTAAATACAATTATTGATGTATTAACAACATCAGAACAGATGAGTCAAATGATCATTTTTGAAATACCAAATCCCTGGAACCGACTTCCACGAAGTTGATTTTAAGGAACTTGGAATCTTTTATTCCCATTTTTTAATTTATTAATTCATCAAGCAAGAAAACATTAGTCATTTGGCGATCTGACCCTCTCATTAATTTCTCTCTGGTCATTTGGACGTAGGCCATGACCGTTTTAGCACCGACATGATTTTCACTACGGCTCCTGGACCTCGGAACTGGATCTGCTCCCCGAACCCTGCCTCGGCTGCTCGAGTTGGCGCGAAAATGCCGTAAGTTTTTTAACCTTGTTTATTGCGACTAGCAGTTTTTATTGTCATTTTTATTGTAGCTTATCACTGGCACACAAACGAGTTGATTTTTTCTTACTTTGTATACGTGTGCATTATTTGTTGCCGATCGCAATTTTTCGTTGCTATTTTTGTAGGACGCGAATGTTGGCGCGAAGTCTCCACAGTCGGTCAGTCAGACATCGTTACTACAGGCCGCTCTAGTTTTACTTCTGTTTTGTGCCGTTGTTTTTGTATTGGTAACACAATGTAGTACTTTTCTCGTATTGTAGACGCCACGAACTGCTTAAAATTATCTTGGGAGTTAGTTGCAGAAAGCATCAGCATTTAAACATCACTAGCGACTCTATAAAATGGTGTTCAGATTCTGTTAAAGAACAAAGGCTTAATCGTACGAGTAACATGCTGGCGCTCCATCTGGAGGGTCCCAGGTTCGAATCCCGGTAGTGGTAACGTTCTGGGTCAGGTTTTGGGGTCACATTGGGGTTCTCTGTGAGCAAGAAAGGCAATCCGACATTTCCCCACCGACCCCGCGGTAGAAGTGGGGACTGACTTGGCAAAGAGGAAACCAAGACGACTGACTGACGATTAATAATAAAGCAATTGTAAGACCAAAGTTACACACGGCACATGTTAACGTGATCGGAAATAAACGCATTTTTTCTTTTGTCTAATTTCATTAGTTGCTGTGCGTTGGCTATTCGCGAGCGCTAAAACCAACTCCGTGATAATTTCGTGCTCACGTACTGAATTTGTAAGCTAACGAATTTTCCGTCTTAGTATCATGTCAGTTCTTTTAATGTGTTTAATTTCCTTATTTCTAGACTTGCCCTAGACACAAACTAGCGCTGCACTGGCCGCTGCTGCTCCTCTTCAGTTGTGCCCCTTTTTTTGCATCGCGCTTCTTTTGTTTCTCCGGCGCACGGAATTGGCGGGAAAACTTATTTGTTTTCTCAAGAGATCGGAACGTCGCTGTGCTGTTTACAGACGGAATCGCGCTTTCGTGCCCTCTCTATTAAATGAGAACATTAAGCATTTCCTTCTTATTTGTATCGTGTCATCGCGCACATAAAGAAGATCCTTCGAAAACATTCGATGAAGATTCCTCGAACTTTTGAAACATCAGAAGCTCAACATCAATTGCTTCAAATTTGCGCCGTGTCCATATGTGGTCAGCCCGTAGTATGTTTGCTAGAACTTGAACATTTTATACATTAATGGCGTACGAATAATTAGTGCAGAGGTCGTTATGCACTCCAGGCGTGCCAGAAGCGACGCTTGCCACAAGAACAGGTCTGTTACTGAACCTGTATATCAGGTGGAGGTTAGTTTTTAGGTGACGCAATCGGTACGTGACGTGATGGCTGCTAGAGAGGTCATGTGACGATTACAATGCGCACTGATATTTGATTCGCTGCTTGACAAGGTACAGAATGGAAAATGGCTCGGTATCAACATGCAGCTACACCCATTTTTACTTAGATTTTGTTAAAGTCACTTAACTAGTTGCCTCAAATATTACTTGCTCTCCTCTATAAATTAGTCCTAAAATTAAATAAACAACCACTACAGTATTTTTTGGGACTTACTGGAGAATTAATATCACATTTCGTGAGTTACTGATCAGTTTCGTGGTTCTATACTGGAAAATTCTCTGAGCGAGCTGCCTGACGAGTTCACTGATAAGTCGATCGGCTACCCGGCATGGGTCATGAGGTCTGGCTCTCTCGTGCGAGTACCTGTGAGGCCTGTTCAGGTGCTGCAGTCGACGTGTCCCCGGACAGGTTGGCTTTCGTTTATCGAAGCGTGACTAACGGGACGCACACTGACTAACATGGCGCACACTGACTAACGTGACGCACACTGACTAACGTGACGCACACTGACTAACGTGGCGCACACTGACTAACGTGGCGCACACTGACTAACGTGGCGCACACTGACCAACGAGGCGCACACTGACCAACGTGGCTCGCACTGACTAACGTGCTCGCACTGACAAACGTGACTAACATAACTGAGACCGGTTTCGGAATCAGCGTAAGTCTAGAATTCAGTTGCCAGTTACGGCGTTAAAGTTTAAATTAAGGAAGAGCAGTGATGTTAAAAATAGTATTTGCACTTCTTCGCAAGGATTTCTTGCTTTTTTCCAGAAGATGGCATATCAAATTATGCGCTGCACATTATTTGTAACATGCGTCGATCAATTTTACACTGTCTTTAGTAGTGTACCTTCCTTAAAAGGTAACTCTAAGAGCTCTTTGTAGCCCGACTGAATTTGTTCATTTTACACTTCCGGTAACTTGATTCCTTTGCAAGCAAACAAATAATTTTTGCAAACTAAGTAAGGAAATCCGAAAATCAAACAGCCTCTTGTGTTTTTTCTTCAGCTGCGAAACTTCTGCGAATCTTTCACAGCTTCGTTTCTTTTTCCCCGTACTCAATATATTCCCCCTTTTCCTACCATGAGCTACTTTTGACCTTTAATTGGAGGAGGTGCCTCTCTCTCGGGCTTTCTTTGCTGGCCAATGGCAACTTCAGCTCGTCGCGGAGACCCGCCACTGCTTCTTCCAGCGCTGCCAGCCTCCTCGTCTTTTGTCCATGCCCAGCAGGCCCCGAACGTTCGCTGGTATCGACTGAGATGGTTTGAGGGTGTTTTTGGTGTGTTACTACTCTCAAAACGTTCTTTTTGTTTGCTTCGTTATCATTAAATTGCAGGAGATTCTTCAAAGGAAACTCGTTCGCACGTTGCGAGTTTGAAGACAGAACAGTTGTTCTCATGTTATCCTTAAATGTTACAGCTCTGACCAAGGGCGGACGTTCAGCTATCTTTGCTAATCATTTTGGATTTGAAATGCTTATCTTTAGCCTCTGGAAACTTTTTATTAGTATTTTTATTAAAAATTTTTGACAAGCTTGCTTTTTATTTTCATCGAATTTTTTTAGGCTACGTTCTCCCGTATCTGACAATAATGTATTAATCTCGATTATGTTCTTACTTTGCGTGATTTAAAGACTAAAGTATTACATAAACTCTGTTCTTATCTCATGGAAAAGCTTTATAAAATCATACTTAACGTCAGCTTTAGTTAGATTTATCGCCTCACTTGCGATTTCTTTTAATTTTGAATAATACACAAGGTTAATGATTCGAATAACTCCCAGGCTTACATATGTGGTTGACACCAACTGTAGATAGCTTAGAAACCATTATTCTATCGTGGACGTAAATTGACCACCAAAATTATTTCTCCATTTGTTGACTTCCTACGCCCGTTCTGCGCCAATGAATATTAGGAGGAAATATTGTTGTACCATTGTGCATGAATGACAATATGGATGAAAATTGTTGCACCAGTTGTGCTTCAATAGCAATTTGAAGAAAATTATTGTGCCAGTTGTGTTTCAATGGCAATTTGAATGAAAATTGTTGTGCTTCAATAGCAATTTAAATGAAAATTGTTGTCTGTAGTGTTTCAATAGCAATTTGAATGAAAATTGTGCCAGTTGTTCTTCAATGGCAATTCAGCAGTAAATGGGATTTCTTTGCAGCCCTTCAGTTTCCATTGGATGTGAAAAGATTACTGCTTCGTGGTTCATGTTTCATTTTTCACCATATGAGTATTTGTACGTTGTTCACGCTCGTTTTTTTAATTTCTGCTACATAAAATTCGTTACTTTCATTAGAATTATACACAATTACTTCATTTACACTTCATGTTTCTATATTTTATCTTCTGTTTTTTTCAGTTTCCATAAGTCAATTCGCTTTAATTTTTCAATTAAAGGCGTCCATTCAGTTGAAGGTGGCACATCCGTGTGGCTTGGGGAAGGGGGCCCGAATCATTTCTAAGGTTCTCAAGGTATTGTCCGTGTCATGTCATGCGCGGTCGTTCAAACACACGTTGATTATATTTACTGTAACTGCACTTCCAGCATCAACATCATCGTGTCATCTCCCACTTGACTCCGGGGCTCAATTTCCATTTACACCTGCACTCTCGCTACCCTCCTCCGTCCCCCTTGCGGTTGTGCCGAGCAAACAGCTGCCATGCGGCTAAAGCGATTATGTGCTGACGGCGTAGCGGTCGTCATGCGACTCGCGCTTCATTGATCAGTTGATAATTCTGAGAAAATATAATAAAATGTTCAATTGAAGGACGGAGGGATGGATTGATAAGTGAATAAATGAGTGGAGGGATGGGTACTTGGATGAATGCATAGATAGATGGATTGATGGATGGTGGAGACATGTATCAATGGATATATTGATGGATGGGCAATGCAACGAGGGTAGATGGATAGTTATAATAATCCAGGTATGTGCAAGGAGCTGCGCTGAACCGCAATGATTCAAAAAAATTGACGTGAGAGTGCAGTGTGTTTTGCTTATTTCTGAGTTGGCCATTTTTCAAATTCCCAGCTTACTCGATCAGCCTGGTACTTAATTGCACTTAATTATTTTTTTTCACGCACATCTTTCCTGGTTTCCCAGCACATCTTACCAGGATTTATGCTTAGATTCTAGCACATCTTATCATGATTTGTGTCGAGATTTTTATCACATGTTGCTTGGATTTCATGCACATCTTACAAAAACTTGCGTCAGTGTATCAAACGTATGGTCTCAAAAAAAGTTTGTGAATAAAGAAAAAAAATAGATATCCCGTCAGATTTAAAGATCAGCTTTTCCGCGTTTTATTTCCTACGCATGTGAGGTAAAGTTGCTATATCTATAAAGTTGTTATATCTATAAAGTTGCTATATCTATAAAGTTGCGATATCTATAGAGTTGCGATATCTATAGAGTTGCGATATCTATAGAGTTGCGATATCTATGTATAGAGTTGCGATATCTATAAAGTTGCGATATCTATAAAGTTGCGATATCTATAAAGTGCGATATCTCCACTGTCAGGGACGTCAAATTGAATCGAAGATTGGGGCATCTTTTGAAGAATATTCGTCCTTTACGCCCTGATGTGACTCTTAACCCTTTCGCTCCCAAATTGGGACAATGCGTCCCAAGTTTTCCCAAGTTAACCTATTAGGATATATATGTAATTCCGTTATGAAATACCGATGGGACAGAAAAAACACGGCCTGTAACCTAATCTATGGAAGTGGGAATTTTTAAACTAATTGTTCAAATATCCTAGACTTATAAACGAGTAATAAATTCCATAAGTTTTATTTTTTTGAATAAAAAAATCGGTTGTGAAGAGTTAAGTGTCTCGCAAACTTAACTTTTATATTGCTCTCACAATGCCAATATTAACTAATATTACTTTAACTTTGCCTTAGCAGGCTTCAATTCACTTAATAACATCTGGGAACGAATGTATCGCATAAAGCACCTGTTACAATTAATCCATCTATAATTTTTTCATTCTAATGTTCATTCACGTACCCAAGAGCCAAGCATAAGGTCCGTAAAAAGGCCATTTCTTGGTGAGCAATTGATTTATTTCAGGAATTAATTGCTTGCTCAATAATGCAAAATAATCTCATGTTTTACTGTCGAACACGTCGCCTGAAATAACCCTGACAGGACCATTGGTACTACATGGGCACACTTCACGAGGCTGTTGCTAGTTTTTCATGCAACGCTAAATGTAATCATTGGGTTTAAATAATTCAGTCGTAATAAGGCTAATAACACGAGCCGTTCCGGAGGGTCGAAATGGTCTTGTTCTGTCGCGCCTTTCCCGCCATTTGCGAGCTCGTCTAGCCGAGGTCCCCTTGAGGCCCCCAGAAGATAGGGAAAGAGGGGGACCGCCTGCACCCCTGTCCAGACCTCAGATAAGACAAATGCCCTGACCCCGGACCGGACGGGGGGAAGGGGAGGGTGACTCTAGAGTGGGGGAAGGGGAGGGGAGACGTACAGTGCCACAACTTTGGGGGGCCCACCGAGGGGGCACTGTTCAAACTTAACACCCCTTCCCTATTCGGTCTTGCGCGCGTTTCGCTTCTTGCCTCTGTTTCTTACCATGCATGTGAGGATGGGGTCACTCTAATTATTCACATACGCATTTGCGTTTTGAAGTGTTTTAATTATTTTAATTCTTCACGTAAGCACTCACACCTTGGAAGCGTTTGAACTTCCTGCTTTTTTGTGATATTCCTGAGTAGATGTAGCTCCTGGAATGAATGTGGCCGTTAGAGATTTTGGATTTCACTGGTGCTTAGATTCTTCAAATCACCAAGACGGAGTTCGTCATCTTTGAAGGACGTCTGTGCGGAGTATACAGGGTACTCCAGCAATTACTAAAACAGCCTCTAATTGCAACCATAACTTAAAAGACTTATGTACGCATTCTGTAAAAAGATTCTTTAATTATCATCATTAAAGCCATCTTGGCTGTGGGGGTGGCTTATGGCACATGTGATCATCAAACTTAATCTAACTGAAGCAGTGAAATATATGAATACAAATTTGTAAATTTTATTGAAATTGGTGGTCATTACTCGAACGTGCTAGTTCAGATTGGAAGGAAAATTAGTATGATAACCAAATTTGTGAAAACAAAATCCTTCATTCTAAATTCACAACGGAGATATTTTTCTACAGGAAATTTTTTCTGTATGTAGAATCGCGGTCAGAGTGTTAAAATTAGAACCTCTTCGCAGCTATGGTCATCATCCTCAAAAAATAATGAGCCTGGAGCTTAGCGGGAGGGTGGTAGCTGCAAGATAGTGTTGTTGCAAGATTGTGTTGTTGCAAGATTGTGTTGTTGCACAAGTTACGGCCTTGTGATGTGGGTTCCCGCACCCTCGCTGGTGTTGCGTTGGCGCACATCGGCTGTTGCAGTTCCGCTCCACCGGAACGTGTCGATGCAGAGTGCAGTTTTTCCCTAGTTGCCGTCCATGTTTTTCCCTCAGTGTGAAGAAAATCGAGCGTCAGGAGCTATTGTCCTCCGCTGGCTTGGGAAGGGTTGGCCGGCGAAGAGGCTGATTTCTGAATTCTTTTAGTATTTTATTTTTACTCATTGTTTCGCTGTTAATGTGAGATTTCTTCCTCTCAAGAGTTGCACATGCCCATTTATTCTGTAAATCAGTAATTTTGAAATTACTAGCATCAGTTTGTTATAAGTAATAATGTTTAGCTCTGTCTGCTCATTGTCTTATACATTAAAGTCATGTATTTTTTCAAATATACTGAAAATCCATATCGGGATAAAAAGTTTTCTTCTTTCTGATTCCAATGATATTCTCAAGATTAAACCCTTTTTGAATTCTATTCTTCTTTGGGCCATTCTTCTTGTCTCGGTACCCTCTCGCTAGGACTTCCTCGTAGCCACAGCCCGCGCTACATTTCGCTTTGAAATTATGAAATTTTGTCAAATTTGTTTGTGAAATCACTATTGTAAATTAAAAATTTCCATTTGTTCGCTGTGATTCAAGTTCGCCTGCTTTTTGCTCGGGTGTTTCTTTAATGCACGACATATCAGCGCTAAGTGGTCCTGTATCATTGGAAAAAATCCTCCAATTACACCCCATTTCCTCTTCAGGATTCAGGTCATATACTCAGAGATAACGAAATTTTATTTTTAATCGAAATGCCCTGAGACAGAATTATGATACCATATGAATGCATGAATTTCGTCCACTCAACTAACAGCTAGCTAGACTGCTACCATAATTGGTTTACACACATACGTCAATGATCGAAACGAAGGAAAATGCACATTGTTTTTTTTTTTAAATGTGAGAATTCGAATTAAAAATTTTTGGGTATGCGTTATATGCGTGCTGAAACGATGCACATTCTTAGAGTACACTTGTTTCGGTGACCGTATTTTAATCGTCCGAAACGCAACGGACGACGGCGTTCATTTTATTCTACAAACATATTTTTACGGCGTCGTGAGAACGAACAGAAGAACAATTTAGTGTCTCGACCTTAGCTGTCACGAGAGAGGAAGGCATATTTTATCCGTATGCGTATTTTAACGCATATTTTATGTGGTTTGGCCCCGAATCCTGCATTCGATAAATTATGCTAATTTTGCTCGAAGCCTTGCCTACGAGTATGGAAGCTTTCGCCTTCTGACCAAACTTGGTCATCAATTAGAGAAACCGTACAAAAAACGTAGGTTCATTTGTATTTTTTTACATTGGCGTTGCCCAGAACGGCGAAGACTTACGAGACGACCAGGCTGACGGGCGGATCCTGGCCTTGTAAGGACCCCACCTGGCCGGGCTGATTGATACGGTAAAACGATAACCAGTTCCCCTTTTAGGGCGCGTAGAGCTTGATGACCACAACAACCGACGCCTTTTTGCTTACGACAGCGGTTTTGGACTTTTGGTGTTCGATTTGTGGTAGGCGTCAACGCGTCTCTGGTGTAACGGGGCGGGGGACTAGCTCTTCTAGATCACCTATTTAGGGACTTCTCAGCCTTTTGTTCAATTAAACGCATCGAAATCACTTATATGATTTCATTAACTTATGTGTAAGCTGATTTATTAATTTCAATTTGTCTCAGTCACGAGTACATATTTGTTCATATCTGTGATTTAGTATAGATGTATGTACAGCGCTGGTATAAATGCGTCTAAATTACCTATTTAAGAGCGTTCGAGTTACTCATATTTAATCCTTTGAAGCACCTGTTCAGAAGCATCTAAACCATTAATTTAACAAATCTGCAATCACTACATTTTAACCTGAAGCCCGTCGGTACTATCCGTGCAGTCTTAACTTTAAGTGATCGTTTGCTCCAGCTGGCGATTCAGGGAAGTAAATTGTGTAAATTTTGGGTTGCGTTTGGTTTAGGTGGTTGGAAAAATGTCTTAATGCATTAACGGTGGAATTATTTTGGAACTGCAGCTGCTTTTAGCTTTGTGTGAAAAACTAGCGGCAGCCTCGTGTCTATGTGCAACAAAGTGGTTTTTACCTTTTAGCGAAAAATGAGGAGATCCTTACGAAAGAGGATCATATGTCCTCTAGGGCGTTAAAAGGCTGTTGTTTAAAAATGAGTTACATGAGCTCTCATTTAAATAAGCGATCGAGAAATTCCGGGTCCGTTCTGTTTTTATTTGTATGCCAGTCAGTCGCCAGGTTCCCGGAGAATTTCGTAGGTAATTATTTTATGTTACGAATGAAATTAAAATTTTCACTGCAGATGGCCAATGGCCGAAACGTTTGAAGTTAGGATTCTTAAAAATATATTTTCAGGATTGATAATTATGCTTATCTTGCTGTTCCATTATTATTTAGACTTCTTCTGATTTCCGAGTAATTTAAAAATTATTTTAGAAAAAATTCAAAAGCTCTGTACATGGACCATAGTTGAATTTACAATTTAAATAGACATGAAATTGACTTTCCGGCTAATGATTTATCGAAATTCATTTCGGATTCTGTGTAATTTCAACTGAAGTTTCCTGCACAAACATTAGGCTCTCGTTTTTTATTCGTACATTTCATTTGCGCCTGCCGAAAACACTTTATGATTTATTTTCAATTAATGATGCAGGTAATAATAACATTCTGACCAAAATTTCGGAAGTGTTATAAAAATTAAATGTCTATGGTTTTAAAATGGTGCGATTCGATCGTATCCAAAAGTGGAGTATTTGTAACTAAATATTTTTCGCTACATCGAAAAATTTTCCAGTTTAAATGCAATTATAAGTTCTAAGAAAGGAAACTCGGTTTACAATCATGACAAAAATCTAGCTACAAACTCTAACGGATATTTTCCTAGACAACGGTAGCATTATTCAACCTAATATAAGCAATCTTCATCATTTGCACTGCTGTTATGTAATTCTTCCAGACAACCTTTACCAGCTAAGTTATTTCGGCCATAAAGATGCATTTAGCTTTGTCTAGAAGAAAAAGTATCTGCAGCTCTCAGTCCATACTCGTATGCAATAAGGCTTCATTTAACTATGTACGAATAACTCGCAACATCCTTCTAAAAGTTGGTTGTGAAATCCATGCATACGGTAAAAGGTTAATGTAAAATTAGGCTTCCATTATCCAACCGCAGACGACAAGCACGCTACGCATGCCGCCTGCCGCAACCCATTGTCTGGAGTTTGCGGAGGGCATCTGCGCCGTGACTCTTTTGTCCAAGTAAACCTCAACTGGGGTCTGCCAGACGCACTCATCTCTTTTTTGGTCTCTTTCTTGAAGCAAACGACGCCCCATTTTTAGTCCGAGGCCCCTCATTTGTTGAACTGGATCATTGTATGATTTTTTTTTGTGCTTGACCATCCCAGTGTTCCCTCCCGCTCACGTGATCTCGTCACGATCGTGTGATCGGTGATGCGCTTGGACGGATCATCGAGCCCACGCCGACCTGATCACATCTGGTGTTGCTCATTCGCTTGAGAAGTTGTGGTCGTCTGCTTCGACTTGAGGAAATACATACAGCGATTGAAACAAAAATCCACAATATTTCAAACGTAGTGGTTACCGTCTCTTCTAGGTAAATGGATGTTTTTCGCAGTTTTCTAGAACACGTAAAAGTACTAAAGTCGACGGAAATTTTGCAGGTTTTGAAGAAAGATGTTTGCACCCTGTTTGATTGTGTACGTCGGTATGTCTCGAAGTGTACAAAGCTTGTAAACACGCACCTATCGTATAGCATCATGACACTCAGATCATGATTTGCCAAACTCCAGTGAGAAAAACAATAAAATCCTAAAAGCTCAAGTTTCAGTGAGGCCTGAAATTTGAAAAGCAAAGGCGAAACAGGATTTGAAAGCTGAAATTTGAAAAAGTCGTGAAAAATGAATGACACGTTGAAGTGAAATTAAAACAGGGAGGGTAAATATTTGAAGTTATTTTTTCACTCGCTCATAGGCATTGATTACAATATTTAAAGATTTGTTACGATTCGATTATGAAGCAGATATCTCAACTTGATGAAATTATTTCCATGAAATGAAGAAGCTGCTTCAGGGATTTGACATTGACTTACAATTTATTCCCTAATTGTTAATCATTTCTTCACTACCTTTTATACTGGGTGC
The DNA here is from genome assembly GCA_014899125.1 of Orchestia grillus. Taxonomy (NCBI): domain Eukaryota; kingdom Metazoa; phylum Arthropoda; class Malacostraca; order Amphipoda; family Talitridae; genus Orchestia; species Orchestia grillus. The sequence continues at coordinate 18,084 of VOMN01036759.1, forward strand.
CCTAAATAGACTAGCACATAAATACAATCAGCTTACTTTAGAATGTATTATTAATTGGTATTTTATGGAGTGTACGAATTTCTTAAGAGTATAAAAAAGAAGAACTAAGTACATCGAAATTCACGATTAAATTTGAATTTCTTGTTGGACTTACAATCTCTTAACTTTTTTCAATTGGACTAACTTTATGGCATCACCTTTCCAGTTGAGGCAACATGAAGGTTCACAGTATCTGGATAACACGTTGATTTAAAGAAACTTCATCTGAATTTAAGTAGACCTCTTCTTAATTTGAGGAGACCTCATCTTAATTTAATTAGGCCTCACTTTAATTTAAGTAGACCTCATCTTAATTTAAGTAGACCTCATCTCAATTTAAGTAGACCTCATCTCAATTTAAGTAGACCTTATCTTAATTTAAGTAGACCTTATCCTAATTTAAGTAGACCTCATCTCAATTAATTATACCTCACCTTAATTTAAGTAAACCTCATCTTAATTTAAGTAGACATCTCAATTTAAGTAGACCTCATCTCAATTTAAGTAGACCTCATCTCAATTTAAGTAGACCTCATCTTAATTTAAGTAGACCTCATTTTAATTTTAGTAGACCTTATCTGAATTTAATGGGACCTCATCTTCATTTACGGAGACCTCGTCTTCATTTACGGAGACCTCGTCTTCATTTACGGAGACCTCGTCTTCATTTAAGGAGACGTCCTCTTAATTTAAGGAGACGTTCTCTTAATTTAAGGAGACGTCCTCTTAATTTAAGGATATGTCATCTTAATTTGAGGAGACGTCATTTTGATGTAAGGAGACGTCATCTTAATTTGAGGAGATTTCACTTTGAATTAATTTATTAAGGAAACTTCAACGCTGCTTAGGTAGTGATCGTATGGTTGCGGAGCCCGTGGAGTTTTTGCATTGTTGGAACTTTCTCCAGAGAAAATTCTCATCTCCTTTAGCTTGGTGATCCTTACTTCACATTCCACATGCAATATTGTGACGCATTATTAGCTTTCTTGTTCTTTTCTTTTATTTATATCGGCCAAACCTTTCTTATGCGCCTTGCGCAGACTTGTGGAAATACAGGGAATTGTAAACACAGGGTCTCGCAAAAAAGGGTTACCACTCTATGATTATACATGAAATATTCATTGAATATTGTATTCAATACCGTAAGACTAAGTGAGAAATATGTACGCTAATATTATTTGTTTAAATAAACGATATTTATTTAACACTGAAAGAAGAATTGAACTACTGGAGCCTTTTTTTGTGTGTCTGTTTGTGAATCAAACCCGAACAGCTTAAGAAATTGCCGACGTAGAGTACTTATTGCTTGACAATTTTCCACACGTTTCAAGTGTCAGTAGCCCCCTTATGGACTCGATTGCCCCCCAACTGGACGTCACGTCGATGCAGGTCCTAGAAGTGGACGCGTGCAGCCGACGTCCAACTGGCATGCAAACTCTCTATTTGAGGTCGTCGCTGTCTATTTACTGGCGACCTTTTCATTTGTGATCCACGGCCTCACATATTTGCAATCCGGAACATGATCATTTTCCTTGCAGTGACGTGCATTTTATCCCGGAGTTATACACCTGAACTGAGTACCCTTTAGCATAAATTCGTTTTAAAATCATCATTTACCCTACGGAACTTACAATTTACCATAGGTGGTCCCTTTCATTGGCCACCATTTACCTTTCTTCGGTCGACTTGACATATGCACTTTGCAAACGCGTCCATTGTCTCACGCAGACAATTTGATTGCCAGTCGTGAACTCGTCATTAGCCCTTCGTGGTCTTCCGACACGCTGGGCGAGCTTTAGTACTTGCGGTGTAGGGCTGAACCACATATTTACTAGGCGTCTCCATTACGCAACATTGCCTCCTTTTATTTTCTAAAACCTCTCCTTTTATTCTAAGGCCTCCTCTCAGGCTTTCGTTTCTATTCCAAGGGATCCCCTTATNTCCTCTAGGGCCTGCCCTTATCCTCTAGGGCCTGCCTTTATTCTCTAGGTCCTGCCCTTATCCTCTAGGTCCGGCCCTTATCCTCTGGCGTCTGCCCTTATCCTCTGGTTCTGCCCTTATTCTCTGATGCCTGCTTTTTTTCTCTGCCCTTATTCTCTGACATCTGCCCTTTACACTCTAGGGCCTCTCAGACCGCCCTTTGGCGCCTCTAATCGTGTTCTTTGACCGCGTGATGACCTCTGGTGCGTGCCAATGCGCTTGTTCCTCTTGTAGCTCCATTGAGTCAGTCAGAGATAGATTGTAAACTATCTAACGTGGAATTAAAATATTTCATGTAATGCACCGCTAGAAAAAGTGCTACCAATCCGTAGTTGTTCATGATGTATGTATTAAATATAGTATAAATTACATTATGTTAAGCATCGTTAAACTACGTATCAGATGAACTCGTTGAAGCTGCTCATTGCAAGCGCTGGCAAAGAATAATGCTTTATGTATTAAACACTTAATGAACTGTTAAACTGATTTATTACTTTTTTTGTGGTATCCTGTCCACGAAGCTGAGAGAGCAAATTCTCGCGGAGCAATATTATCGTCCTTGACTCTATACCTTCCCAAAGCCTACTCTACGTTACTCTATTCATACACTTTTTCAATTTACAGTAGCCAAGTGGGGGTAATCATTTGCTGCTATAATTGCATGCGTCGTGCACAATATCATTCTTTGCCTGAGATCTTAGATTCGCCTACCATAAGAGTCTCAGCGCGACACTGATGTCAAATCTTAATTTCAATTTCAAATGGTGATGCAGAGTCCATTCATCCATACAATTCATTTTCATTTACGCGTACTGTACCTGTTGCATCCAGGTTCATAATTCTATAAAATCAGATCATAAACCCGTTAACAGAAGCTGTTTCATATTCCTGGACTAAAAATGTTTAGGAATGATTCGCATGCTATGGCTTAATTCTATCATGATATGCAACTAACAGTATATTTATTTTTGAAGCGAATATCTTATAAATCATGCTAAAAGAACAGAAAACGCTTCATTCACAAGCCCATGATTTACTTTCAAATTTACTAAAAGGCTTTGCCTTGATAAAAGTATCTCGCAGTAAGATTCACAAGTCCACGTTAACCCTAGCCCCCACTCTCAACAGCAACAAACCCCAATTCCCCCCTCTCTTTCCTCTGCAGCCCCTTCAATCACACGTTGCTTTGGAAATCAGCTCTGACTCTGCCATTTATATTCTGGCTCTTGGAATCACTTGGCTACGGTGACCCGAGGTCCTCCCCTGCGCCCTCTCCCCATAAATATCCTCCCCCTTTCCACACCCCCGAACCCCCCTTTAGTGGGTACACAACAAAAGACAAAGTTCTGTCCTGGCATCCCTCTGCCCCTCCTCCCCTCAATCCTACCTGTCTTTCTCTGGACCGTTCGCTCGAGCCTTGTG